>PVJA010013872.1:0-48650 GCA_004027025.1 Myocastor coypus | reverse complement strand
TTCCGTGCCCCCCACCGCTCCCGCGGCCCTCCAGGCTCACCGGTGCTGCCCGCGCAGGTGCCGGAGGAGCACAGCATGGTGCCGGGAGGGAGGAAGCGCCCCGGCAAGGCGACTCGGGCAGCCGAAGAGCAGCCCGTGGAGACCTACGACTCTGAGAAGGACGAACGCGGGCTGAGCGGCTCCGACGACGACGACGTGCAGGCGGCGCCCGCAGGTCCTGCGCCCCGCGCGCTGCCCGCCCCCGGTTCCGGGTTCCCGGTTCCCGGTTCCCGAGTGCCTGAAGCGCCGCGCCCGGGAGCCCTTAAAACTCACTCCCCAGAAAGCGCCCAGGCTTCGGCTCAAAAAGAAAACAGAAGTAAAAAAACACAATAAAAGCATATGAGCAGTGTACCAGGGACACCGAAGTGAGGGCATTGCTTCACTGCAGTGTACAAGATAGCTCACTGCATTTTCGTCCCCTCTTTCCCTGCCCTACAGGAAAAATGCCAGGAATTGACAAGCGTGGGAAGAAAAGATCTTCTGCAGAAATACTTGAAGATATGGGGTAATGTGTTCAAACTAACTTTAAGAAAAATTCGGTATGCTTAAGTAACAGGTATTATATGAAAAGTGGGGTGGGGATATTTCTTCTACATGTAATAATGTTTTATGGATTCTTAATTAGAAGTTTTGTTTTGTTTTGAATTTGCCATGATGGGATTGGGCATACTAGGAAAGAGCTCTATCATGGAGCTACACCCCTAATCTTCAAAGCTTTTAAAATGTTCACAGCGGTGAAGTACAGAATATGCTGGAAAAATTTGGAGGTATGTCTTTGGAGATACTTGCATTTAAATAAAGTTGTTTGAAACTACTGTAATTTGTATAGTAAGAGCTGTTAATCTTACTCTTGAGTGTCATTTAATGCCTTGCTTACAAATGTATTTGTGACTTGACTTCATAGGTTTCCTTATTTACACTCTCTACATATGTGTAAATATATATGTGTAAATATATAGTGTAAGTATATAACGTAAATATATATATACATATATATATATATATCCCCAGCCTGGATCGAACGCAGTCCCTGTAGTTGCCTAAGCAGGCGCTTTAGACAGCTGAGCCATCTTGCTAACCCCTTTATTTACTTTTTCAGCAATATGAATGGGAATAGTTTGTAGACATGTAATTTTAATGAAATTTTAGAAAAAAATAGACGTATAAATTATTTATATAATTGTACTGCTCTATTATCCTTACTGAAAGGAACTGGTAAATGCATAATAAAGGTATATGATTAGCAAAGTACTAAAATTTTTATAAAGTATAGTATCTAGTGGTGAAAATATCCTGTAAAACTCACAGAAGTATTTAAAAGTGTTTTCAAGTTTATCTAGATACTTATATTAAAATGTGTTGTTTTTGGTCTGTTTCTCTTAGCACAGGATATACTTAAAAACAGCTTTATGTTTTTTATTTTTATTTTATTTTATTTTTTGGTCTTTTTGAGACAGGGTCTCATTATGCAGTTAAGGCTGGCCTTGAGCTCACTTTTGTAGCCCAGGCTGGTCTCGCACTTGCACCAATCCTCCTGCCTCAGCCTCCCAAGTGCTGGGATTACAGGCATGAGCCACCATGCCCGGCTATATTTTTTATAAATTGTTTTGTCTTTGATATTATTTTGTGGATGTTTATTTCAAATTCTAACAATAATTGAGCCAAGCGTGTTTTTCAGTTGAAGAATGTTTTATAAATTTAGAAAAACAAATTCTTTATCAAAATGTTTTCCCATGAGAACATTAAAGTCTTTCTTCCATGCTTTATTTATTGGCTCTTTTAAAAATCATAAATTTAGAAGTTATTACTTAGGAATATCAGAATTGGGATAAAATGGGGGTATTTCTTAGCCAAAATCCTTAGGACAAGAAATGTTTCAGCTTTTAGAGTTGTTGGATTTCAGGATATTTGTAGAGCCTTTCCTGGTTGAGCATTCCTAGTCTGAAAATCCTAAGTGCTCCCAAATATGAAATGTTTGAGCATGATATTGCCACTATCTAGCTTAAAATTTAATATTACATGTCTTTGTAATATTATGAGTGAACTTTTTATATATTTATATATGGGCACAAAATAATTTTATGTACCAAATTTTAATATTTATTTTCAACATAGCTGACATTAACAAGGCTCTCCTTGCCAAGAGGAAAAGACTAGAAACCTACACCAAGGCTTCTTTCAAGTCCAGTAGCCAGAAAATTGAACACGTTTGGAAAACACAGCAAGAACAAAGGTAAGGTGACTCCCTTTTTATAGCTAAGTTTGTATAATTTCTTAGTGTATACAACTACAAATTATATAGGAAAATGACTTTCTTCTGTTTATTGGTATCTTGAGTGAGATTATATTTGGACTATCAGGCCATTGAAGGGCATACTTGTTATCCTAGCACTTAAGAGGCCAAGGCAGGTGGATCTTGAGTTGTAAGGATTTTTTTTGTTTTGTTTTGTTTTGCTTTGTTTTTGAGGATCTTCAGTTTGAAACCAGCTTGAATACCTATACATGCCTAAAAAAAAAGAAGGGAAGAAAAGAGGGGGGAGGGAGTAGAAAAGATTCTTGGCTTGACTTTTCTGTAAGAAAATGGTGAGACTGCTTTTTGAAGTAATGAGGTTTATTTTAATTTTAAAGGTAATTTATATTCATTCTGAAAATAAACTAGTAAATGTCATAGAAGCTGTTTATCTGCTAGTTAACTATGTTAGACAATGTAGAAAAAGGTGGGTATTATAAATTTTATGTACTTATGTTATAAAATTTACATTGTATTTTGTGTATTATATTGTAAAATTTGTTTACTTTGGCTACTTTTATCCCTTTTTACAAAGTCATTGCCAAGAAGGCCAGCCAGAAAGCTCAGTGGACTAAATACCTGCTGAGGCAAATATAGGGACCAGTGTTTGATCCCTGGTACTGCATGCTGCACTGGCCTTCCCCCTGGGCATGCTGAGCTGGCCCCCGAGTCCTAAGCATGGTGGCGAACCCCTGTAATCCCAGTGTGGATGAGGCTGAAAACAAGAGGAATCACTACTAGTCTGAGCTGCGTAGTAGGACCCTGTATATCAAACACATTAAAAACAAAAAGTCATTTCCAAAGGCTGGAGATATAGCTCAGCAGCACAGTACCTTCCTGGCAAGCATTTGGTCTTGAGTTTGATTGCCAGTACCAAAAAAAGTCATTTTAGCAAAATGGGAAAAATTAAATGCAACATTTCTATTTGGAAATCATTTAATCTGTTTTATCAGAACCTATATTAAGTAGGATACATAAAAATATACTCCTTGGAAATCAAGTAGGTTTTCTGGGAAATCTACACAGATGCTAAAATTTACTTAGTTGTCAAGAGCTAAAGTATGTTAAGACCTTTTAGCTTTTAGAAAAAATATTTCTGGAATTTACGTAGATCTAACTTTTTAGTTCTCCCTCAGGATATTTCAACTGCTGTTATTGCCTCTTTTTTACAATATACAAATAGGTCAGGTCAGTTTTGAATGGTTTTTTTTCCCACTGTATGAAATATCACAATATTCATGCCCATGTTTTCCAGGCAGAAACTTAACCAAGAGTATTCTGAGCAGTTCCTGACTGTGTTTCAGCAGTGGGATACAGATCTGAAGAAAGTGGAGGAACAAGAAGAGAAACTGATGGTTGGTAGCAGCATGGCTTCCCAATGAGCCTGTCATGGCTAGGTGTTGGGCAGGGCTGGAAGGGAGCCATGGGGAAGCACATTGCTCCTGAAGCTCAGGCATGTGCTGTCTGCATTGCTGAGGACTCTTACATGTTCAGATGATGGAAATTCACCAAGGACAAGAGAAAGATTAGTGGCTTATAGGAAAGAAATGGGGGAATTTGGCTTGAGGCATAGCTAGGTAAAGGCAGAGAAGGTTGCTCATGTGGTACAGTTGGAGCTTACTCAGTACAATGAGCAAGATGGTTCCTGCACTCAATAAATCAGGAAGGACACGGAACAACAGTCCTCACTGGCCATGGCAGAAAACCCTGCTTGGGGACTCTCACTGATGCAAACCTCTCTGCCCACTTCTAAGCCAGTCACTGAGGTCAGAACATGGTTTACTATTTTCTGAGAGGTTTGGGGCTGGAATCGAGGGCTGTGTGTGCTCTAGGCAGGTGCTCTGGCCCCTGAGCCATGGATCCAGCTGAGAACACACTTTACTCTTCATGCCCACCATGTTCCCTGCCCGCCCCCAGGGCAGATAGCAGTCATCTCTCCTCAGTTCTATAGCTGTACTCGCTGCTTCTCCAATGGTCCTTTCACCATTACTAATGATTAGACATGACCTAGCTAAGAGCTGGGTTACTGTTCTAACCAAGTGACTCAGGTTGGTGGATCAGTCATGAAATATGGAAAGAGAGGCTCAGCAGCATGGGTGTGAGTCTGCAGTTTAGGGGAAATGTGAGCTGAGGATGCAGAATTGGGAATTCTCAGCTTGAGTTTTTCAGCCATGAAGATGGGGTGAAATTTGCCAAGGTAGGAGCTGTAACTATAAGGGGGGAATCTAAGGACAGATCCCTGGGGAATGTCAGTATTTAGAGCTATGGGAGATGAGGAGAGCCAGGAAAGGACCCTGAGAGTGTGGCCTGATCACAGCTGGATAGCAAAAGTCTATAGGCCAAGCAGAGTCATTTAAGGAAAGGACCAGGCATGGTAGCACACACCTGTAATCCTAGTACTGGGGAGGCTGAGGCCAGAGGATCCCAGTGAGTTCAAGGCCAGCCTCAACTATGTAGCAAGACCCTGTATCAAAAAGAAGAAGAAATATTAACTCTGTCACATGCTGCCTGCAGACTGACAAAGGTGTTTTTTTTTTGTTTTGTTTTAATGTATTTGGTGCAGGGTCTCACTACACAGCTCAGACTCCTAGTGATCCTCCTGTTTTCAGGCTCTGCAGTGCTGGGATTACAAGCATGTGCCACCACATCTAGACTCAGTGGCCAGCTAAACCCAGGGGGTGGGGCCAGCACTGGGCCAGTACCACATGTGCTGTGGATCAAACTAGTCCCTGTGCTTGCCTAAGGAGGGGCTTAGTCCACTGAGCTATCTTGCTCACCCAAGAAAGGTGGATCTAGCAGTGTCATTGTCATTAGTGTACCAGATCAGAATAAGTCTGGTGGAAAGTGTGAGATCTGTGTGAAAGTCTGATTAGAATGAATATTAGAATGGCAAAGAAAGAAACACGGTAGCCCGAGGAGAAAAGGAATACAGGGTTTTATTTTAAGAGGAATAGCAGCATGTTTGTGTGTGCACAGGAGTACCCTAGAGGAATAAATTTAAAATATTAGGAACATTTGCTGAAATCTTGAAAATAGACAAGCATATGAAGAAGTTGGTCTTACTAAGGAACAGCTTCATTCTTAGAACAGGTGAGAAGACAGTGCACACAGACCTGGGTAGGGCAGATAGGGCCATGGGAGACCACTTCTGAACTCAGTGATATAAGATCACCAGATGGTAGAGTCATTGTCCAGGACAAGTAAACAGGTGCCCTGTCCAGAAGAGTTTGGCTAAGTAAATGTACACAGCTGAGAAGAGGTTTGAGGAGTGATTACAAATTAGCTATCAGCACTAAGCCTTGGAAAGAGGAAGGGTGAGTTTGGTGCTGCACAATATAATCCCTGCACTCAGGAGGCTGAGGCAGGAGGATCATTTGAGTCTGAGGCCAGTTTGAGGCCAAATAGCAAGACCCTTTCTCAAAAAAAGGGGGTGGGCAGTGAAAGGAAAGCCAGGACAACAGGGGCAGAGATGCACTGAGAAGTAGAACGAACAGACTAGTTCAATTAATGGGCTGTAATACTAAAGAAAACAAACTAGAATGGCCAAAAGGACATGGTTGAACCCTGGGACATGGGGAGAAGCAGTGTGTATATCCCATGCTGGACCCTGGAAACACACAATAGGGATTAAATTGTGGTTTGAGCTGTGCAGTTATAGCTTATTTACCTTTATGCTTCAGTCTCCACCAGTTATAAAAGAGACACATTCTCCATTTGCTTGGAAGATTAAATGAGTTTGTATCTATTTAAGAGGTTTCAGAAAAGCAGATGACAGGAAATATGTTTGCCAGCATCAGTGCTATAGTGAAGTTGTTTTTGGTAATAGTAAGAAGTAGAGTATAAACATGTAGGTGAATCGGTTCAGGTAAGGTGAAAGATGAAGTCATAGGTGGAACATAGGTTAAGGATGTGAGAGACCACCATAACTGGAAGATCACCTGTATGGATATTGACATTCCCAGGAAAAGACAATGTTTTGAACATTAGGACTTTCTGCTTAGTGACATTCAAGATTATATACAGCATATTAGTGACAAACAAATTATCTAAAATTGGTTAAAATGGTTATTGAAATAAAATGTTAAAACCATGGATTTAAAAACTATTCTCCTTAAGTTAAACATAGAGTTAGGATTACTTTTTGCTAATTTAAAACTTTAGGGCTGGAAATGTAGCTCTGAGTTAGAATGTTTGCCTAGCATGTGTGAAGTCTTGGGGTTGAATCCCAGCATTGCTAGAAAAAGATTTTTACCTAATTGCTATTAATTTTTAAATATATATATTTGTAGAACATACTGAGACAACAACAAAAGGTTTTCCAACAATGTAGAATTGTTCAGAACCAGAGACTGAAGACAGTTAGGCAACTGTATGAGCAGTACATAAAGGTACGTTACAAATGGTAATATAATTTCTTGTAAAACAATGGATTTATGAAAGTAGTAGATACGTTTTGCCTTCTAAGTTTATGGAGAAAAAATTTTGTTTACGCATTTTACATTTTTAACTTTTACAATTCTAGAAACAAGAACAGAATTCACTGCTTTTGGTTTAAGTGATGATCTTTAGGATTGCATTTTCATAGGCCAGGGCGATAGCTCAGTGGCATAAGCACCTGCTTGGCAAGTGTAAGGTCCTGAGTTTGATCCCTGGTACAACTACAAAAAAAAGGGAAGTGGCAGATTGGTCATTTTCCATAAAAATGTACTCATCACACATTAATCCATAGTTCAATAACACCTAAGTCAACACTATTTACCTTAGAATAGAAAGGCTATAAATCTTTTCTACATATTCCTTTACTTGACTTTGTATCCCCAATGTTAAGTAGAAAAAATTTGATTGAAATTACTGAATAATTTTATATTCTTGAATATTTACTTTTTTTTTTGTCTTTTTGAGACAGGGTCTTGCTATGCAGTTCAGGCTGGCCTTGAGCTCACTTTTGTAGCCCAGGCTGGTCTTGAACTCACACTGATCCTCCTGCGTCAGCCTCTAAATGCTGGGATTACAGTCATGTGCTCCCACATCTGGCTGTTTTTTTGTTCTTGTTTGTTTGTTTCTAAGACAGATTCAATGTAGTCCAGGCTGGCCTTGAACTCACTGTGTACCCCAAGCTGCTATTGAACTTGAGGCAGTTCTCCTGCCTTAGCCTTCCCGGTACTCTGATTATAGGTGTGTGCTACTACATATGGCTTTATATTTTCACATATTTGCAGAAATATTAATGGCATATTTGCTTTTACAATTGCTATAGTAGTCCAGGTGTGGTGGTACATGCCTATAATCCTAGCACTTAGGAGGCTAATTCAGGAGGATCATTGCAAATCTGGAGCCAGTCTGGGTTACAAAGTCAGTTCAAGGCCACCTTGAATGCATAGTGAAACCCTGTTTCAAAAATAAGAATTTCTGCAGTAACCAAAAATGACTTAATATGCTGATTCATAATCACAAAAGATAACCCACAATAAAATAAACACCAAAGATTAGAAATCTGTGGTTTGAGAATTATCTGCTGAATTTATGTATTTTACCAAATTGTGGTCTAAATGTTTTTGAAGAAATTTAAAATAATTTATATTGACATAACCCCCCCCCCCCCCGCCCCCCGACCGGAATTTGAACTTACAACCTTGCACTTGCCAAGCAGGCGCTTGAGCCACGGAGCTATCTCCCCAGCCCCGATATAAGTTATTTTTTAAAGTGTTAGCAGCAAGTAGAGAACTTGCTAAGTTGTACAAATGCTCCTTGATAACCACTTGTTAAATGCTGTCACTAAATGGTATCATTTAAGGTAGGAACTGGAGCATAAACTTAGACTCCATCTCCTTAACTTTCACAACGAGTTATTATAAGCTGCAATTTCACCTCTGCAGTGGTTTATGATTTATTTATTTATTTATTTATTTATTTATTTATTTTTGTTTTTTGAGACAGGGTCTCACTGTACAGTTCAGGCTGGCCTTGAGCTCAGTTTTGTAGCCCAGTCTGGTCTCGAACTCTCACCAATCCTTCCACCTCAGCCTCCCGAGTGCTGGGATTACAGGCGTGCGCCACCACGCCCGGCTTGGTTTATGATTTAATTCCCACTGCTATTACCTTAGTTTGGCATATCATTCTTTGCTTGTATTATCACAGTGCTTTGATATTTTTTCTATGTCTAGTCCAGTCTTTACCAGTCCACCATATCTTTGCAAAATACATCTCTCTGATTTCTGAGATACTGTGACAAGACTATAAACTTCAGTTTCTATACTTGCCCATCATTCCCAGCCCTCTCATCACTGCTTCCTCTGATTCACCCACTATTTCATGCTTTTGCTTATGCTCGTCCTTGAGATTACTTTTAATTCAGTTGCATATATTACAACTCTGTTCTTTTGCAAACTTAATTGGAGCTAACCTCCACATCGCTGTTTTATACACTATAGTGTCAGAAAGCTGTGTTTTCATTTCTTTTGCAAAGTTTTTTGTTATTTCTCTGAGAATAAGGAAGCAATTGTGTATTAATTTCTCCATAGCACCTATATAGTAAGCACTAGAATAGCAAATCTATTGAAGAAGGGTAAGAATTTATAGTATAAATCAAGGGCTGGTGAGATAGCTTAGTGGACTAAGTGCCTGCTTATGCAAGCACAGGGACCAGGATTCAATCCCTGGCAGTACGTGCTATGCTGGCGCCACCCCTGGGCATGCTAAGCCGGCAACCAAGACCTGACATGGGGGCACACACCTGTAATCCCAGTACTGGGGAGGCTGAAAACAGGAGGATCACTATGAGTCTAAGCTGCACAGTGAGCCCTGGTACCAAATACATACCAAGAAAAAGCATAAATCAAGTTTTTCCTAACTTGAAAAAAAGTCATACAGGTAATTTTATTTCCATTGCTGAATTTATGTCTCATTGACTATTAGTAATAATAAGATTAACCTGATGTTTAGGAAACTTATTTCAGAATTATGGTACTTACTAATGGCTGTTCCATCTAGTCTTTTTTATTTCTTTCTTGAATACTTGATAAATCCATTGGTTCCAGCAAAATGTTTTATTGTTGTATGTTCTATAATTATATGTTTGGAGTTTTTTTGTAATTTAGGGAAGGGTCTCAGGGAGCTCAGGGTCTCACTACTATATCCAACTTGTGATCCACCTGTTTACAGCCTCCCAAGATCTGGGATTACAGGTGCATGCCACCACACCAAGTCTCAATTGCAGTCTTAGTGTGCCCCAGGCAGGGGGCCAGCACACAGGCCCAGGGATTGAACCCCCTTCCCCTGTATCTGCTTGCAGATGCTTTAATCCGCTGAGCTATTTGGCCAGCCCTTCTGTAAATTTTTTTTTTTTTTTTTTTTGTCTTTTTGAGACAGGGTTTCACTGTGCAGTTCAGGCTAGCCTTGAGCTCACTTTTGTAGCCCGGGCTGCCTTCTGTAATTATATGTGATTCGTGTCCTATAAATTTTGCATTATAGCAGAAATTTTTATCTTCATGTATTACTCATTTTTTTAACTTGAAATAAAAACTAGGCAGTATTTGAATATTTAAAATTTTCTTTTGGAAATTATTTTTATGTTTAGAACATGAGAAAAAAGACTTTTTGTTTTGTTTTGGGTGTTTTTGCATTTTTAGGGAAGGGTCTACAGGGTGTTCAGGGTCTCACTACTAGATCAGACTTGCAGTGATCCACCTGTTTATGGCCTTCCAGTAGCTGGGATTACAGGCCTGCGCCACCTCACCCAGTCTCAGTTGTTGTCTCAGCGCACCCCAGGGGTTGGGGGTTGGGGGCTGGCACCAGGTCAGGGTGTCAAACCCCTAGCCCCTGTGCCTGCTTGCAGGTGCTTTAATCTGCTGAGTTATTTGGCCAGCCCCTGAGATGAAAGCTGATTTATAACTGAGTCAGGCTTTTGTGTTTTAGAGTTTGGAGGACTTGGAGAAGAATCATGATAATCTACTTAGTGGTACCCAAAATGAACTTAAGAAAGAAATGGCTATGTTGCAAAAGAAGATCATGATGGAAACTGTAAGTCTTTATATTTCAGATTTAAGCCATTGGGATTAATGTCCGCAGTGAAAGATTTTATTTGCTGAAATAGGTGTAACAGTTAACTGAGAATTAATGTTCACTGTTTCCTCTTTCCTGAAACAGCAACAGCAAGAGATGGCAAGTGTTCGCAAGTCTCTTCAGTCCATGTTACTCTGATGACTCTTTGGAGACAGAACTTGAACCTAAGTGATGTGACACAGTTGCATCATTAGCTAAGAGATATAGAAGTCTTCAGAGTAGCTTACAAATTCTAGTTAAATTTAACATCTTTAGTCATAGAAGTTCTACTTTAAAATATCTTTAGTTGTTATCATGCTTAAGTGTAAGATCTTCCTTTCTGTTCACTTCCAAATAAAACCCAGCCTTTTTTTTTTTTTTTTTTTTTTTTGGCGGGACCAGAGTTCAAACTCATGATCTTGCACTTGCCAAGCAGGCACTTGTGCCAAGCTATCTCCCTGGCCCCTAAAATCCAGCTATTCCTAAATTGTACATGACCAGCTTTTAGCTCTGTGGTTATAATAGTGAATTTTCTAACATTGTATTAACTTTTGTCAATAAAGAATATTCATATTTAGGTTTTGGCTTCAGTATATCTCTCTGTCCATCTCTCAGTATACACAGAACAAGTTACATTATGTTGTGGCTGAGTGGGAGTGGGGGTGGGGTGAATGGGAGTGGGGGTGGGGTGGGTGGGGTTGGTTTGGATTTGAAACAGTGTCTTGCTGTGTTGCCAAGGCTGATCTCAAACTCAACTGTGCAAATGATTCTTGTTCCTCAGCCACCTGAGCAGCTCGGATCACAGGTATATGCCACCACTCCCAGGATACATTATTCTTCTTTAAGAAACTTTTATATATGCACTTTTAAAAAATATACTTATTAGGTTACACATCCAATTCTAATGAAAAGATTTGAAAAGAAAATCTATTCTTTTGACTTAGAAAATTTATTAAAAGAGCTTATATTTGTATCCTGGAATAAATTAAACTGCCAAAATCAATGTAACTGAACAAAATTTATAAATATGAATTTAAAGATACAAATTTATACATATGTCATTTCTACAAAGATATCAAAATACCCTAAAATCAGGCTTAGTCTGCACTTAAGTGACTCATGCCTTTGTAATGACCAGGAGTGCATCATGTCACAGCTCAGGTGGTGTAAGCACATCACATTGTCAAAGATTACCTTGAGCCCCTTTTCTGGCTTAATACTTAGGAAATAAACACAAGTTTCATTTTCAAATTTCAACAGTTGATGTTTACACTTTTAAAATGTACTTCTTAATACAGAAAAATGTGCAATGCTTGATTTAATAAGTGAAATTGTTTGAATATTTGTTTGAAAACAAGTCAGTTAACCTTAATTTACTGAAATTGCTTTGAACCATTCAGAATAAGAAACATCCCCATTACAGGGAAACAGTTTCCTCCTGTCCAAATTTTAAGTTTTAATATTTGCCTCTAAAAACACCATGTCTAAGGTTTTCAACTTTTTAAAAAAACAAGTCTATAGAGATTGTGTGTGTTGTGTGTGTGTGTGTGTGTGTGTGTGTGTGTATTAGGATTAATCCTAGGGAACACTGAGTGATATCCCCATCCATTTATTTTGAGGCAGGTCTTGCTAAATTGTCCAGGCTGACCTTGCACTTGTGATCCTGCCTCAGTTTCATTGTAGCTAAGATTACAAGTATGTAAACCATTCATAGCTCAATTCTTTTTTTTTTAAGTAGCTGATAATTTGTTGAAGAATTTAGTCTTGGTAAATATTTGCCATTTGTGCTGGGCATGCATGGTAGCACAGGCTCATTATTAAAGCTGTTCCAGAGGTTGAGGAATGTGGATCTTAAGTTTGGGCCCAGCCCAGGCATTTTAGCACGACCCTATCTCAAAATTTAAAAAATGAAAAGGGCTGCTTAAGTAGCTTAGCACTCCTGGCTGCTTTTCCACTCTTCCACACTGCAGTCCTAGGCCCAGAACAGAAATCTTAAGTCCTAGTTAGACAGCTGCCACAGCCTTCTGCCAGAAGTTCACCAATAAAAAGGGGAAAAGCACCCAGCTCCTCTGTGCTTAATTCTCCTAAGTGCTTTTGCCTTTCAAGGAATGTGTTTCCACTTTGGTATGTGTGCCTTTCTCCTGCTCAGTGTCCTCCCCTCCTTGATTTCCTGGTCACTTAATGGGGCCTATGGAATTAGACCGGGCCTTAGGGTTTGGCTCCCCAAAGATCTCTGTGATAACACTGGATTTATAAAGCACAGCCCAAATATTTCCAACTGAGACTGGGATAGCAAGAAGGACTAATGTGCCAACCTCTGGCACTTCTCATCATGTGGTACTGTTAAGGGGGTGTCATTTTGCCATGCTTTTATGGGTTACTATCCATGTCCAGTGATTTAGCTACTATCTGGTTTTAATTGAAGGGAAGATTTAATAACCACCTTTTCATGGAAATGAAATTTTAACTATTAAGGGTCAAGTTACTCTCAAAGCCTTGAGCTTTTCTGAGTTGGCATAACAATTCCTTTTACTAGAAACAGATTATAAAAAGTCCCAGAGCTCTTAAATTCTAGTTTATACAGGAAAGCAAGTACTTCTTTTCTTACCATGGTAATTAGCACACCTCATGGGAAATGGCTTAGAGGAGGATCTGCTTCTCTGCTGCTCTGTGGCAGTATCATAAACCATGCACACTGCTAATGGTGGGAGCCCACTGTCTTAGTATCACCCTCAAGATGGCAAACGTCACTTAAGTTCTGCACTCTTGGCAGGCTCGGAAGAGTGTTTTTTTTTTGTTTGTTTGTTTTGTTTTGTTTTGTCTGTTTGAGACAGGGTCTCACTATGCAGTTGAGGTTGGCCTTGAGCTCACTTTTGTAGCCCAGGCTGGTCTCGAACTTGCACCGATCCTCCTGCCTCAGCCTCCCGCGTGCTGGGATTACAGGCGTGCGCCACCACGCCTGGCTTCAGGTGAGTGTTTGTAGACACAGAGACATTTAGAAGTACAGGGGTTCCACACTTTCCTATCCCTAGGGCTAAAGTGTTTGGTCTTGTTTCTTAACAGTTTACAGACTACAGCTGTAATACCAATGACCAAAGTGTGGGTGATGTAACAGGAAGAGTTGCTACTCAGCAGATACTGGGCATCTGCAGGACTTGTTCCTAGTGAACAGCCCTTTGTCTGACAGCATCCTGTGCCTGCAGGGCTGCCTCCTTGCCTAGGCTCCCTAACTGCTCCTCTCTTCCTCTGGCTATTAGTCAACATGCTTGTGAACCTGTTCAGGCGCTTGGTGACCGGAAATCTTGAAGATACTGAGGTGCAGGTGTCTTGAGATTTGTAGACACAAAGTACTGAAGTACAGCAGCATGTCAAATGAAGCAATGACCTTTGGAAGTAAACCAGGAAATGTGTTATGGTCTATCCTCTCTGAGCTTGGGCATTTTTCTGCACTCTCTTCCCCATCTCATGTTCTGAACCTAAAATTCCTAATGGAAGACATTCTGCTGTGGAGTGCTTTCATGCATTGGCATGGGCCTCAGCACAGCCTTCTACAATACGCAGGTGTTGCAGCTGACCCGGCTGAGGCTCCAAGAGGGGAAGGTACCAGAGTGGAATGCCCCAGAGCATGCAGCTCAGGTCTTCTCACTTCTACACAAGTTCCCCATAGGAAGGGCTGCTGTCCCAGCCTCAGGAAGGGCACTCTCCTCTGGGCTATGCTCATCTGTGGAGGCTGGCTGTGAGAATGCAGGAAGTGTGGAAAAGGCACAGGGATGGGGGAATCAACTGCTTCCTTCAGCAAGGAAAACCAGCACTGAGCCTGGGAGGGGATTCTCACAGAGCAGGAGTGGGGGGCTTCCTGGCATTCATCAGAGGGTCCCTTTCTCCCTGAGGAAGGTGCTTCCATAGGGAAAAGGAAAGCTGAGGGGGGCTTCCTGAGTCCAATGGTCTCATCACTAGTGCAAACAGAACCCTGCTCACTCTAAACAAGAGCTGTAGCTCTGAAACCTGGTACTGGAGTTACAGTAACTCCACTGGTAACACATATGCGAGGGACTCGCTATGCAGCCCAGGCCTGTCTCAAACTCTCTGGAAACCTTCTGCTCAGTCTTATGAGTGCTTGGATTACACCATGCCCAGCTGGGAATAACTTCAATAACACTCTTTTGGGCAGTACTTTTTAAGTACAAAGCTGTCTTCCCATGATCTAGGCCACTGAAAGCCTCCCCCCTATCATCAGATATGTTGACTACTTTTACACATGATACAGAATGACTCACAGCTTAAAAGAAGTGATTTTAAGTATTCAGAGACATTTACTGTTAAGGCTACTGAGACAACTGGTATCTGATTGACATTTCATTAAACAAAATATGATCTGATATTTGTTAAAATCAGCAAAGTACTTACCATTGCTATCCACAGAATAATGTATTCATCTACAAAATTGTTAAAGTACTGGTCTAAAAACAAAAGTCCTGGCCCAATAAAGACAGTGTCTTGAAGATACAGTTCACTTTTAGTCATGTGAGCTATCTAAAAAAAAAAAAAGGAAACAAAGTAATGTCACTATTAAGTTTTAACTGTTTTATTTCCAGAAGGGGAATTATGATTTTAATTTATTATTAAGACAGAGACCATCTGATCTCACATTTTTTCTGGGGATATTTATATAATGTCTTCCAAATTCATAATTGGGTAGCTTATTAAACTTTACAGTGTTTGCCGGGCGTGGTGGTGCACACCTGTAATACCAGCACTTGGGAGGCTGAGGCAGGAGGATCGGTGTGAGTTCAAGACCAGCCTGAGCTATAAAAGTGAGTTCAAGGCCAGCCTGAACTGCACAATGAGACCCTGTCTCAAAAAGACAAAAAAAAAAAACAAAACAAAACAAAAAAAACTTTAGTGTTTAAATTCCTTAATCAGAAATGTGCAATTGGTTATTACAGCCCAGCAAATAATTAAAAGAACTGAATGTACCTCAGCCACATCACAGTCTTATCTAGAGCACACATGGACATTTACTGTGCCACAATAAACACAAAAGAAAACCTACTCGATGCGGGAAGTCACTTCCTGCTCTGGTCTGAGGACAAGGTTCAACATTTGGATCACAAACCGTGTAAGAATTTCTTACCACTAGTTTCTGCGCAACTTTAGCAAAGACACACCCAAACATCAGGGTGTAAAGACATGGGTGCTTTTCAAACAGGTTTGTGGCCGACTTTTTAAAGATCATTACTGCCAGGATAAAAATCAGTCCTATGTGGAGTCCAGGTGACAGCACGCTGGTGCCCTAAGATGAAGCAGAAATCACATTTTCACCACAGAACTGTGACAAGGCAAACATTTTCCCAACATCTATTTGATCAAAGAGCTGCAGCCTTGAAGTACAGAAACCTGTGACTTTCCAACTGCCACAGAGCTGAGGGTGACACACATGGGACTCTGCAGTGTCAGAGTCCTATGTGGTGGGTGTACATGTGGTAAGCTAATAAGCTACAAGTTAATATTATGATTTATTCTGTGTCAAACTTTACCATGTCAGTGTCCATTCATCAACACTTGGGCTCTCAGTTGTTTGTGTTGTCATAGTTGTTGTGTGAAACAGGGTTCAGGCTGGCCTTGAACTTGCTTCCATCCTCCTGCCTCAGCCTCTGCACTGTTGGGATTGCAGGCAAGACCCACCATACCCACCGATATTATAACAGTCCTTCTAAGCATATTTTGGAGAAATTTCAATATAATTTACTTTCTGAGTAATAAACTATGTGAAACCTGTGAGCTTGGCAGCTCTCCTAGTGCTCGTCCTCTCTTTTATTAGCTCAAAGCACGAATGTGTGCAAGATCGCCCAGGGAACTTCCAACTGTAATGAACCAAGGCACAATTAGATGAGACTGGATGCCACAAGCCTGTGGAAGTATAAAAAAATTTTTAAAGCAAAATGCTTTCGTGCTGTGTGCCTAAAATGAATTCTGGGGAATATTTAGAGCCAGGTGTGATGGCACATGGACTCGGGAGGCAGAGGCAGGAAGATCACTGAGTTCAAGGCCAGCATGAACTACATACTACCTAAGGAGATCCTGTCTCAAAAAACCAAAACAACCAAGCAAAGAAAAACCACAGCAGCAGCAGCAGCAGTGGCACCACCACCACCACCACCAAGACATTTAGTCATTTCTGTCTGTAGCTGGTGGAAAGAAGATGTACCCTAAGACAGTGACGGGCACCATGCTTACTGCTATTGTGGATCCATTCTTGCCAACACCGCCATGCAGGATGACGTGGAAATAACTGGTACAGGACCACACAGCTCCACCTACCACTCCGAGTGCCGTAAAGATCTTCAATCGTATTTCCAGAATGGGTATCTTCAGGGCAGAAGAAAGGAATCATTAAGAACACAATTTGTCTCCTACTCCCTGAAAGGAAACATACAGTACAGCTTTCTCTTGTAATCAAAATTATAAATGTTGAGGGCTAGCGATGTAGCTCAGTGCCAGTCTGCAAGCATGAGGCCCTGAGTTCAGTTCGGTTCATAGGAGAGAGAGAGAGACAGAGAGAGAGAGAGAGAGAGGTTGATTCGCTTTTGAAATGGCTTTATAAAGTAAAAAGTGAGTCAAAATCAGCTTAGGCTACTCTGATAATCACGCCCCTGTGACTGTGCCAATGGCAGGATGGAGTTCATGCAAAACCTCTGGTGGCTGCATCAGGACTTGACTCCCCTGGGTATTTACCTGCTGTTAGCTGTGCTCGGGAATCATCCAGGGCAGCAGAGGAGTTAAAGAACAGTAGAAGTGAATTGCTGGCAGGGTTAGGCTGCTGCACTTTGAAAACAAACTTTGAAAGACTGCACCCAAATGTGTTAAGTGTATTAAGTTCCTACATCAAGAGGAGCTGCTCCTCACTGTCAAGACTGGGCAGGTGTGCTGGTCTCCTATGACAATGCCTGAAACAGGCAAGTTGGAGACACACACATGTGACAACTTGGTACATGGGTGACTAAACCCCTGGGTGGTGCTACTGAGGTCAAATGGATCCAACTGCTATCATGGGTCTTTTTCTTTTTTTTTTTTTTTTTTTTGTGGGACCGGGCTTTGAACTCACAACCTTGCACTTGCCAGGCAAGCACTTGTGCCATGGAGCTATCTCCCTAGCCCCCATATCATGGGTCTTTTTCTAATAAAATCAATAGAGTCTATAAACGGACCAAATCTAGCCAGCTGAGCTTGAATACTGCCCAACATAAATATTAAAACTATTCATACCAATTGAAAAATTATCATAATAATCAGTAAATTTATTTCATTAAATTTAAAAAATGCATATATATTTCTGAGTACTTAATCAAAAGCTAGTTCTCTCAATTTTAACACAGTGTCTTCTGAGTACCCTATTGCTGGTGCAGACAACATGCGCTCGCAGCCGCTGTTCTGGCATCAGCTGCGCTACACCTCCTTATAGCACCCCAGTGTTCTCCTTAAAGAACTGTCCGTGGGAGCCTTCAGATTCACACCAGAGCCACGGTCACCAGACAGAGTTCACATCCAGGCCCAGAGGCAGCTGGGCTTATGGGGGCTGTGCACCTGTGTGAACCCTGAAGATGTGGCTGGGGTGGCCCTTGGAAAGCACCACGACTTGGGTGTGCTAGAGTCACCTGGGAGCCTCCAGAGACTGTACTAGCTCGGACTATGTTCTGAGCTAGTATAGTTCCCATCCCTTCTGTCACCCCCCCCCAACACTGCCTTCACCAGTGTCCACACCCACGGGGCTTCTGTCACACGGATGGGCTGAATGGGACACCTTAATACCCAAACTTGAGAGCTGGTCCTTGGGTCCAGTGGTAATCACCTGCCCTCCCTGAGTTAATATATCTGCGACACACAAGATAGCCTCACATCCTGAAAGTACCCCACCAGGGGCGACCAGGTGTGTCACTTTTCCTGAGTCACACAGCGTGACCCTGGGACCCATGCATCTGTGCGCTTTGGCTCTCAGGCAGCATGGAGTGCCTGACTTGGGCCCTCTGCAGTTGGTCGGCCTCACTCTTAGCTCCTGAATCCACCTCACTGTCCTGCAACTTTTTTATAAACAGAGTCCCAAGGACATGGAGTACACAGCTGGTCAGGGCAGACAGGCACAGGGAGGCTGACCAGTTGCTATCAGCTGCTGACTTTGTTCTTCTAACCTGGAGAGTATGAAACAGTCAGCATGCTGGGGCCTGGGGCGCAGTGACAAAAGCCCTGGTTTCAAGTTTCGATGCTAGACTTGAGTTTGTACAGTGGCTTCCTAAGGCCCCATTGTACCTTAAGAAAGGTTGAGGGAGCAAGACCAGACCCCAGGTCTACACTGATGGTCGGCTGCTGTGGTAGCCGTGGACACATTCTACATGGTTCCTAGAAGTTTTAACAACATACTTCTAAGGCCCATTTTAGCCTGGAAAATATAATTTCCATTTTTCCACTTTTAGGGGAGAGGGTCCCCTTCCCTTTACATAGCAAAATACTGACATTCCCTATGGTGCGTGTGTAGGGTGTTGGTGCTACACAACAAAGGAAGCCACTGAGGCCAGGAGATGAGGCCAGGAGCTTCTCCAGAAAATCAACAACAGAATGATTTGTCCTAAATGCCTCAAAAGTCCCTGCAAGGTGAGCTTCAATGTTTGGATTTACCGTGTATTCCCACAAGGTTGCTCCTCCGCATGCAGACAGGATGAAGACGGTCACCAAGGCCATCTGGATCTCAGTCACGTCCACTCTGCAGAGGGGTGGTGGGAAGAGCAGCCACTGTCAATGAGACTCCTCTCCTCACCCTGCAGCACACGGAAGGCCTGAACACCTCTACTTCCCACATTACTTCTTCTTTCTTAACTTTTTGAGACAGATAGCTGTGTAGCCCAGGCTAGCCTCAAGCTCGTAGTGATCCTCCTGCCTCAGCCTCCTGAGTGTGGGAATGGTGGGCATGTGCCTCCAGACTGGCAGACTTAAGTCTATATCACTTATAAGCAGGGAAAGCTCCAACAGGTTTTCTAAGAGATGTTTCTTTTGGAGTCTAATAGATTTTTCTAATAGATTTATTAATAGATATTTCTTACTATTAGTAACAATAGTAGTAGTATAACATAATGTAGTATAATATAATCACTAATAGTCACTATAACTGGTTTGATTCAACAGTTTTGTTTCAGGTTTTTTGGGTACCTGGAATTGAACTCAGGCCTCCACATTTGCCAGGCAGGTGCCGCACTGCTGAGCTATCTTCCCGGCCTGCCCCCATTATTTTCACCCTCATATATAAACATGTTTATATTTTTCTCAAAGAAAGAAAGAGAAACCGAGTTAAACAGCATAAGTTGCTCTAGTCTTCCTCTCTATCTGTCCTGAATTTCCTCCTTGCTCAGATGCCTGGGAACCTCACTCTGGGCTGGACTTTGCCACTGTTCTTTTGTGAGAATTGTTTAAATGGTGACTGGGAATTTATCAAATCCAAGACTACAGCTCATCCTCTGGCGGGACTTCTCTGTGACCCTCTGATCTGGACCACTTCCTCCTCCTCCACATGCTTTGCCATTTCCACCCACCAGAGCTCGCTCCTGGCCTTTGTCTTTCCCACAGACTCCTCCCTAGCTCCTTCCTGGGCTGCTTCCTCTTTAGAACCTTAAACACTGTCTCCAGAATACCACCACTGGTTTTCTATTCTCTGAAGAGTTTTATCTTACTTACTACCCTCCATATGTTAATGACCTCTAAATCCATATCTGTCATCTATGTCTTTTCCTGAGTTCCACTTTCTTTGTTGTTGGTTTTGTTCTGGTTTGGCTTGGTTTTTTGAGACAGGGTTTGGCTATATAGTCCAGGCTGCCTTTGAATTCATTATGTGGCCTGGTCTCCAACTCACTGTGACCCTCCTGCCTCAGCCTCCTGAGTACTGGCTGACAGGCACAGGCCACCATGCCTGGGGGAAGGCTAACCCATTGTGCTGCTCTGCAAGCACTTGGACACAATTTCCTGGTATCTACCACAGCTGAGAGTCTCACTAACCTGCTGGATGTGACTGACAGGGGACAGGGGTCCTTTTTTGACATCTGTTGATTTGACCTAAAGGCCTTCAGACTCCACAGGACATTATTTTAATTTATTTTGAAGTACTGAGGATTGAACTCAGGACCTTGCATTTGTCAGGCAAACACTTATTTTGCTTAGCTGTCTCCCCACCCCTACCCTTTTTTATGGACATTATGTTATGTCCACTGATTGCTGCTTATTTAGTTTGTATTTATTTATTTATTTATTTATTTGTCTTTTTGAGACAGGGTCTCATTACGCAGTTCAGGCTGACCTTGAGCTCACTTTTGTAGCCCAGGTTGGCCTCGAACTCACACCGATAGGCCTGCCTCAGCCTCCCGAGTGCTGGGATTACAGGTGTGTGCCACCACACCCGACTTAGTTTTTTATTTTTATGATTATGTATTTATTCATTTTAGACAGGATCTTTCTGTGGAGTTCAAGCTGGCCTTGAACTCAGTATGTAGCCCAGGCTGGCCTCGAACCCAGGGCAGTCCTCCTGATGAACAAAGGCGCTGTCAGGGGGCCTTGGTCAGGGCTCAGGATGCACCCGCGCGCGAGACACTTACTTTCCAAACCGCAGCATGCCCGACACGTAGGTCTGCCAGTGCGCACAGTAGAACAGGAACATGCCAAGGAAGGAGCAGAGAAACAACCAGTCAGGGTGCGTCCCTAAGCGCACAGCCAGGGAGGCGCCAAGGGCCATCAGCACTGAAAGGAGCACAAAGACACCACCTGAAGGGGCCATAAAGCTGGCGCTGAAATAAAGACTTTTTAAGAAGTGACTTTTTGAGGCAGGTGTGGCAGTGCACGTCTGCCATCCCAGCACTTGGGAGGCTGAGGCAGGAGGATTGCAAGGAGATAGAGGCCAGCCCACGTTACACAGTGGGCTCAGACTCAGCCTGGATTACACAGCGAGACCCTGCCTCAAAAACCAGAAACAAACAATGAAATTCAAATGAATTTGAGGGCTTACTTTTTTAAACCCTCAGTTGCTCCCCCAGGGAGTCCTCTACACAAACTGACCACCCACTGTTCTGGGTTGGGGCTGCTGGGGGTCAGCACCATCTCACTTACCTGATGAAACAGAGTCGCAGCCATGGTCAAACAGCTCGCCCAGGGCTGAGCAGGAGTTGGTCCTCCGAGCCTGCTTCCCGTCCAAGGCGTCCAGCGTCTGGTAGGTGAAGAGCCCGAGTGCACAGAGGAGGCAGGCCCAGGCTGGCGCCTAGAGCGAAAGGGGCCGTGGCTGAGGACGGAGTCTCTGTTTTCTTCTTCCTTCCCACAGAGGTCATGCTGAGCTATACCCCCAGCCCTTTTAAAAAATGGCCTTCATTTTTTCTTTTGAGTGAGAAGCCCTCACACTTGTGATCTTTCTGCCTCAGCCTCCCGAGTGGCTGGAACTGCAGACAAGGGGAACTGTGTGACAGGCAGCTTACCCCCCTCCTCCAGGTATGAATCGAGCAGAGAAATGGAAGTAGCCCAAAGCAGCAGTGCTGAACCTAGGCACCCTGCCACCGTGGGCACCCTGCCACTATGGGCACCCTGCCATCATGGGCTGTTTGTATCACTGAAAGCTCTGAATGGTTCAGTGTCACTGGAGGGTCACAGATGCTCCTGCTATGAAGGACACAGATAAGGAATGGGGCCCTGACTGGATTCCTGGTCCACAGGCCTCCTGCTGCAGGGTCAGCCATGCTTGGCACAGTGAGCTCACTCAGGGAGTTGGGTGCTGAGAGGCCTTGGTCAGGGCATGAGTGCACACTCACGATGCCAGTGCTCTGAGAGGCTGAGGCAGGAGGATGGTGAGTTAGAGTCCAGGCAACTTAGTGATTCTGAGAGACCCTGTCTCAAAATAGAATTAAAAGGCTTGGGGACTCAGCTCAGTGTGACCACCCAGGGCTTAAACCCCAGAAAGAGAAGACAGAGACAGAGATAGAGACAGAAAGGAAAAGGAAGAGGGGACAATGGCGCAGAGCTAGAGGCTACAGAAAGGAGCCCTGTAGTGGTCACCTCACCTGTGCTGGGTGAGGTCCCAGGCCTAGATCCCTGCCACCCACAGCAGCTCTGTGCCACAGAGGGCATCATGATCCCACCCCACTGCTCTACCACCAAGCAGTGTCCAGGGCAGCACAGAATTTAGGGCCCAGGCAGTGTCTGAGCTGGGAGCTCCCTGTCACCACCTGGTTGGGCACAAACTGCTCAGGGACCCGAAGGCATTCAGTGGCCCTGGGGACTCCACACAGGAGCCCTCATGAGACTCAGTCCCGGAAGCAGCCCATGCCAGGTTTGCAGCACAGCAAGTGTGCAGCCTGCCATAGCCAAGGCCGAGGCCAGGTGGTGACAGGCCGAGGCCCTGGGTGCTGAGGTTGGGCTTGTCCAGATCATCACCTATCCCCAAGGACACTTAGAAGAGACAGCAATGGGCTGTGCCAGGGATAGGTGACACAATAGTGTCATGGACCTGTGATCAAGGATCACAAAGACCAGAAGGCCTAGGACAGGGCAAATTTAAGGAGAGCCAAAACCTTCCAAAGTTATGGAATCCATACATGTATGTATCTAAAGAGCACAGCGAACCCCAAGTAGAATAAATAAATTTTTAAAAACCCAAGTTGTTCCTGGTGTGGTGGTGCACACCTGTAATCCTAGGACTCGAGAGGCTGAGGCTGGAGGGTCACTATGAGTCTAAGGCCAGCCTGGGCTACAAGGCGAGCTCAAGGTCAGCTGAACTGCATAGCTCAAAAAGACACATATAAATAAATATCTATATCCTAAAACTGTCACTGAAAAGCTGTGGTACACAGAAAACCATACAAAGAACCAGCAGGATATGGCATAAAGATGACATAGAAGAGTTGGGAAACTAGGGAGATGGGGCTGGCAAGATGGTTCAGTGATCTAAAGCACCTGCTTAGGAAAGCTTAGGTAACCACAGGGACCAGGGTTCGATCCCCGGCACCACATGCTGTGCCAGCCCCACCCCCCAGGGCAGCTGAGCCGGCCATAATACAAAACAAACAAACAAGCAAACAAACAACATTAAAAAAAACTCTAGGGAGAGCAGTGGATGGTGTCTACATTCAACAGCAGAAAGGATGTCATAAGGATTCACTTCAGCAAGTTTTCATAATGGCCACTCCTGTATTCCCCTTATTTTATATCAGCATTTCATAATGCATTCTAGCTCCTGGGGGACCTGGACAGCCCAGAGCTGTACATCTGAGAGGAGGACAGCAAAACTGTCAAGAACGATAGCTCTGAGCCAGACATGGAGGTGTACCCCTGGAAGGAATCCCAGCCCTCAGGAGGCTGAGGCAGAGGATCACTGCAAGCCTGAGGCCAGCCTGGGCTACATAAAGAGTTCAAGGCTGGTCTGAAGTATACAGAAAGCCTCTCGCAACACACACACACACACACACACACACACACACACACATACGCACATGCACAAGTGCCATCCACACCAGTGGAGTTACACAGAGGATCTCACTTTTCCCCACCAGGAAGCAGGTCCTTCCTGCCGTGTGGTCAGAACAGTGCACATAGACACCCCCCACCCCCATTCCCAAGGCTCCTCTCACACACACAGGCTGGCTGAGCTGGAAGAATTAGCTTATTGGAGCCTCAGTCTCTCCCTGTGAGAAACAGCCAGGACCACAGTACTGGAGCTGAGAAAGGTCCCCAGAATGGTAGTGGCTGCTGTTCCTGGTGGTACTGATGCTGTTGGGTGACTCGCAGTGATTCCAGGCATACTTCTTTGTACTTTATGTGTTTCATGTATTTTGGAGAAATTGCATGTATTTTGAAAAGCTGGCTTACTGTATCGATGATTTTGTGATTCAAGGCTTAGAATGAGTCCAACTTGTAAATGGCGGCTGGTTTAAAGTTTTTGTTTGTTTGGTTGCTTGTTTTTTATCTTTTTGAGACAGGGTCTCACTGTGAAGTTCAGGCTGGCCTTGAGCTCACTTTTGTAGCCCAGTCTGGTCTCGAACTCGCACTGATCCTCCTGCCTCAGCCTCCCGAGGGCTGGGATTACAGGTGTGCACCACCACGCTTGGCTTGGTTTAAAGTTGATGTGGAGAACAGTAAATAAAATCTGGGACATGGCCGGGTATGGCGGCGCATGCTTGTAATCCCAGCACTTGGGAGGCTGAGGCAAGAGGATCAGTGCGAGTTCGAGACCAGCCTGGGCTACAAAAGTGAGTTCAAGGCCAGCCTGAACTGCATAGTAAGACCCTCTCTCAAAAAAGACTAAATAAATAAATAATAAATAATAAAAAAATAAAATAATAATAAAAATAAAATCTGGGACAGGTGACACACAGGTGAAACTCTTCCCACAGATTGTTGTATTTTAAAAGCCACCTCCTGCTTTGAACAGCCTTTTGCGTCCTGTGGAGTGGGGAGTTCATGTTACCAAAGCCAAATGGTTTCTCCGAGGAAACAGAAAATGCACCTCCAAGAACGAAGAAGAAAAAGAGCAGAGACGTCTGCCTGAGCATAGGCTCACACTGACATGTCACCAGCGGTGCACTCTGTCCCTGACTTGATGATTCTGTTTCATCCACTCTTTTTGCCTTGGCCTCCCTATATATCCCAGGCTGGCCTTGAACTTTCAGTGGTACTCCTGCCTCCGCCTCCCAAGCAGGCTAAACATACTCTTAAGGTAGACACTGGGGGGCTTGTGGGTTAGCTCAGTTGTTTAAAGCGCCTGCTTGGGCAAATTCAGTCAGGCACAGGGGACCGTGGTTTGATCCCCAGCTCCACAAGCCACAAAAAAAGGCCTTTTCCAAGGTAGACACTGACATGGATTCAAGGGTAAAGGGCAAAAACATCCTACCAACTAAGCAGCAAAGGTGGGAGGAGGGTTACAAAGCTGAAGCTGTGTGCGTAGTGAGCTCTATGGCAGAGGGGGATGCAGGAGGGGCTCCCCAAAACTGGCTGAGAAGCCCACCCAGCTCTGCAGCTATATACTTCTTCAGACCATGGTGCCCCCCTGCCCAGCTGTCTACCTCCCTCAGACACAGTGCCAGGGGCCTCCCTCAATGGATGCCAGGGATGACAGCCCACTCCCCACCGCTTCCCCCAGTATATGTGCCAGATATGGACCCTGAATGCTTACACAGGAAGTGCAGGGAGCTGCAGCTCACACAGCCTTTTCCACTCTGGGGAATGTGGTGGCCCGCAGGTAGGCAGGCAGGCAGCCAGGCAGGCAGCCAGGCAGGCAGGACAGCCCCCTCTAGGTGACAAGAACATAGTGGGCTCCTGTCCCTCAAAGTGCACCAGCCCTCGCCCTACGAATCAGCTCTCCTTAGAGGAGGGTTTATTTTGGGTCACGGGGTCAGAGGTTCAGTCCTTCCTGTTTGTTTTTAAGACAGGCACTCACTACGTAGTCCAGGTTGGCTTTGGTCCAGGGTGACCTCAACTCATAGCAACCCTCCTACCTCAGCCTCCTCAGGGCTGGGGTCACAGTTGTGACACTGTGCCTGAAGACAAGTGCCACTGAACAGTTGTGACACCACTGTTCTCGAGCCCACACAGGCCCTGACATAGTGGATACCAGCACTGGCTTTACACACAGCAGTGCACTGTGATGGTCATCGTTGCTAACATCAGAACAAGCACTGTACCTCGTTCATAAGGTTGCTGAGAGAGTATGTGATAGTAGAACAAAACGTGTAAGTAATGCCTGCTCTGTAGACAACACTGGTGGATGTTAGCTACTGTTGTGATGGTAACTCAGAGGGTTAAGAGCAGGCTTTGACTGTTACACCTGTGCAGTTTTAAACCCATAGGACAGTCTGGACACAGACATGTTGCCACAGGACAGCAGCAGATGTGAGCCACTAAGCCCGAGCACCCAAACCCAAAGCCTTGTCTGGGCTCTTCCAGCCCTTGAGGGAAGCAATCTGTCAGAGTTAGAAAAAACTCAAGTCTGGGAATCAGGATGCAAGTTTTAAGCCAGGTCCAAGTCCTTAACTTTCCGGGCTTTCCCCTCTCTTCCGAAAACATGATGGCTACTTTGAGGTTAGAATGAGAGGCAATCCTGAACCAGTGAGAGCAAAGAAAAGGAAGAGTCACCTTCCTCTCTAGGTGGACGCAGGACACAGAGGCCATGGTAGATGTGGCTGTCCTTTGGCACCTGTGTCGCAGGGACACAAGGATTTCCTAGGTACCACAGAGAAAGGGAATAATGAAGCAGGAGAGGAAGGCGGTCGCACACAGCCAGCAGAACATGAGCTTTGGAGTCTGACACCTGCAACCTCGAGCTGCCCCAGCCCAGCAGGCTGACCTGCTGGGCTCTTCTACCAGGTTACGGGAGTTTTATCCAGGGAGCAATGAAGATTCCAGAAATATGTTTCCGGTCCCCATTTTAGCCACCTGGCTAGGGCCTGGTGATACCCACTTCTTAAAGTCACTTTTTCTGTTTTAACCCTTATTCCCCCTTTAGGCCATTCTGATTTTTCCACTTTGAAAAGAGTGGCTTAGACCCCCACCTCATTCCCTTTTTATAGACGTGTCTGATTACAGGTATGTGCTCAACTGAGGCTGAAGCAGGAGAATAATTGTGAGTTTGAGGCCAACCTGCACTACACAGTGAGTTCAAGGCCACCTTGGGCTACATGGTGAGATCCTGGCTCAAAAATAAAATAAATATCAGGCCTCCCCCCACAAAACAGAAGCTCTTTAGACAAGTGTGTAAACCTTTCTTTTTAACTGCCTAGCAAAGGGTTCTGAAATTAATAAAATCTAAAAGGTTGCAATGTAATTAGCCAATCTCAGAAACATCCATATGCTGCCACCTGCCTCTAGGCACCATCAAAACTGTTTTATTATGGGTTTTCAGGGTACTTGTTACAATCAGTATATTTTTAATGTGTTGAGTACTACTTTTCATTCATTGAGCAAATTATGATGTTCTACACATATCTGCATCTAACCTATCCTTTAGCCCGCGCTATGTTCTCAGGTTTTTGTCTGTTTTTTGGGGAGACAAGATCTGGCTAAGTGGTTCAGACTCACCTTGAACTCACTATGTAGCCCAGGATGGCCTCAAGCCCTCTGAGAGATGCTACTGCCTTAGCCTCCCAGTGCTGGGATGGCAGGCATGCACCACCACACCTGGCCAGATAAAACATTTTTAATAAGAGCTATACAAAAGGAGGTGGGACAGAAATAATTTGCACTGCACAGCTACCTAACCTGAACTCTCCTTTCTCCCACTAAACTCAGATGCAGCTGTAGAGGTCACTCAAGGGTTCTCCTTAAGGCCAAGAGAGGGACTTACTGATAGCTCAGCAGTCTAAAGCGCCTGCATACGCAAACTTAGGCAACCTCAGGGACAGCGGATGGATCCCCAGCGCAACATGTTGCGCCAGCCCCACCCCCAGGGCAGGCTGAGCCGGTCCAAAAAAAGGACAAGAGATGTCCCAGGATGTGTGCCCTGTTGTCAGGGGCCAGGCGAAAGCTAGAAGTGACCCTCACTCTTTCCGGGACTCTCCTGATGGTTAGTGTGTTTAGTGTCTCAAACTCTTAACTCAGGTCCGCTCCGGCCACGGCTACAAACCGGCCCGTGGGCCGTAGGGTTGGGACTGCTCTGAGGACTTGTTTTTTTTTTTTTTAAGAATTTTTTATTTTATTTATTTATTTTTTTCTTCTTTCAGAACCTTTGTTTGTTTATTCACTCATTTTTATGGCCGGCTCAGCCCGCCCCGAGGGCAGGGCTGGCGTAGCATGTGGTGTCGGGGATCGAACCGCGGTCCCTCAAGCCGCCCAAGCTTCCCCAAGCAGGCGCTTTAGACCACTGAGCCATCCCGCCGGGCCCCTTGTTTCTTAGGCCAGGTCAGTGAGGCAACAGGGAAGGCTCGTCCGGCCGAGCCAAAGTCGCGCTCACTGGCGCCTCCCCGAAGCGGCTGCGGCGTCCCCATAGCGTCTCGGAGCTGGACAGCGGGTACCGCGCGGGCCGGCCGCACGAGGGGGACAGCGGTTGGGCCGCCTACCTCCTCGGTGGCCGTAGGACAGAAGGCGACGAGCATGAGCGTGGTAGCCAGGTTGAGTACGAGGCCGAGCAGTGTGATGGTGTTGGGGGCCATCCAGAGTGGCACCCAGCGCAGCAGCCAGGTCCAGTAGCGTTGCAGCGGCGGCTCTAACAGCGACACGCCCGTCGCGCTGTAGCGGTGCTCGTCCAGCCGCCGCAGCTGCGCCGCGCTCAGCGGCTCGCCCAGCGCCCGGGCCCAGCGCGACTCCGCCCTGGGGCCCGCGCCCGCCGCCGCCATGCCTCTGGGGCCGCGGAGGACCCGCGAGGTCGGCCCGCCAGACCCCGCCCCTCCAGGCCCCTCCCCGCCCCGACAGAGCGAGGGGGCGGGGCCATAGCGTCAACTGGCTCGGTGGGGGCGTGATGGAGCGGTGAGCAGGCGTGGCCCAGCTGCCGGGACACCCGCGCACCCGCTGCGCTCCAACCTTGCGCTGCCGCTGGTCCTTTGCGCTTAAGGCCGCCGCCTTCCCCTAGTTCTTCCCCAGCGGCCTCTCGATTCTGCGTCTTCGCCCCCGTGCTGCCCTGCCCTGCTGGGTGTGCGCGTCTGGGTGCGTCGGGCCTCCAGCTCCCGCTAGCCCGAGATCTCGCAGCCCACGCCCGCCCGGCTCTCCCACGACGAGCTGAGTCTGCAAATCATGGATCCCCACGCGATGGCCTCGTTTGTCCCTGCTTCATACACAGCACGAGCGCTTTGCTCTTTAGCACGGGGAGGTGGCCCTTACTGCAGTCAGGGAGCTAGCAAGGCTCTCGGTTTTGTCTCTTTTTCTTTCTTTTTATTTCTTTACGTATTTAGGACAGTGGGCCTCACCACATAGATGGCACTCGTAGTGATCCTCCTGTTTTCAGTCTCCCAAGCACTGGGATTACAGGCGCGTGCCACCATGCCTAGTCTCAATCGCCATTTTAGGGTGTCCCCGGGACAGCGCTGGCACAGCAGGCCTGACATCGAATCCTGACCCCGTCATCTGCCTAAACAGGCACTTTAATTGGTTGAGCTATCTGTCTGGTCTGGTTTGTTCTCATTTTCTTTTGCTTTGCTTTTGCAGCACTGGGGATTGAGCCCAGTGGCTTGCCAAGATACAGCTTCAGCTCTTAGTTTGAGGTGATAGCCTGCCAACGTGCCTGGATTCTGCTGGAACTTGCAGCCCTCCTCTCCTGCCTCAGCCTTCTGAATAGCTGGGCGTGGTGGCACATGCCTGTAATCCTAGCATTCGGGAGACTGAGGCAGGAGGATCAGTGCGAGTTCACGACCAGCCTGGGCTACACAAGTGAGCTCAAGGCCAGCCTGAACAGCATAGTGAGATCCTGTCTCAGAAAAAAAAAAAAAAAAAAAAAAGACAAAATTCAAATTTAATTTCTGTGGCTTAAGAGTGCTTCTTCCGGATACCCAGCTGCTTTCTCATCAAAGAGCAGTGGTCGCTGGTTTCAGTTGAGGCTGTGTGGCCAGCACCACCAGAGGTGTTTACTACCTGACCATTTCTAAAAAAGAGTGGTAATGCCTGCCCCCTAATTGTTAATGAATAAGGAACAAGCACACTGCTTTTTCATGTATTTATGCATAAGTTTAATACATCGGTGAAAAGTGAGTGACTTTAAACTTCTCACTGCAACTGAAATGCTCAAGCATGGGTTAGTGGGCAGATTTGCTGGGGATGTCACCCCCAAGAGCTATGAAATTTGGGTGTGGGCTGTAGGAGGCTGGGCTGTCCAAGATGAGGACCAAGGTGGGTATTTTTGTCCATAACAAGCTGCTGAGTTTCTGTATACCTGCCGGGTTTTGTGCTGTCCCAGTGTACCCTAAGTATCACACAGAGAATATCAGCGTGCTCTGTACAGGAAGAATAAGTGCAGTGCTGTATGGGCAAGTGTACTCTGCAGGGTTTATTATGTGTTCTGTGGAGAACCAGAGCGGACAAAGAAGTGGCAGATGTGCAAGGAGAGAAATGCTCCCTGCTTGGGTTTGTTGGCGTAGAACTTGATTACTGTTCATTATAAACATGTGCTACCCCGGAAACAAGTAAAATTGTTATATACTCATTAAGACCATCATTGTACTAGATATTACTACAATGCGTGTAAGCCTTGCACCCCTGTAATAGGTACAAGGTAGGAAGGTTACCAGAAATTTGAAGCCAGCCTGGGCTATGTAGTGAGACCACCTCGAAAAAACAAAATCACAATAAAAACTAAAGGAAATATTTATTCCCCCTTTTGGAAGCTTCTATAAAATGAAAACTATGTTTACCTGTTTGAAATGCATTTTGTTGTTGTTGTTTGCTTGTTTTGTTTTGTTTTTGAGACAGGACTTGCTGTGACCTTCAGGCTGGCCTCAGAATTGTGGTGAACCTCCTGCCTCAGCCTCCCAAGTGCTGAGATTATAGACGTGCACTGATGTTATGGCAGAATCAGCCTTACCAGAGATGTAGGAGCACAAACAGCACCCGAAGAAGTGGAGGGGACCAACCTTCCTTAGCCAGCTTTGAGGCACAGGAGTTCTGTGCTCTGAAGTAGTGGAGCAGGAAAGCTCTTGTCCTACAGTTTCTGTTGGGCTGGGCTGGATTAGGTGGAGCCAAGCAAAGTTTTACAGAACTGAAGCCAGCAAGGGCTGCATCCTGCCATTAGAAGTGCAAGGAAGATAAGGGCTAATGGGAGCATCCTGCAATTATGAGCACCGAGTATTGCCGTTGTGAGGGGTGGGCCTTGCAGGAAGTGGGGGCTGGTAAAATGTGGGTGAGTGGCTTCAGGTCCTTACTCTGACTCTGCTTACCACCATAGCCAGCTGAAGTACACTTTTATCTGTGGTTACCATAAAAAAGTTTGCTCTTGCATTTTTGAGCAGTGGCTTTTATATTTCACAATATGTTGAGAGGAGCACTGAAGTAAGCACACACAGATCGACTTAGTAAGACCTGCTTAGAATTATCGTGGTGTCAGAAATCATTGACTCAGCGCACGCACTCTTCATTTGTTAACTTACACTAAAGCAAAAGACTGCTCTGTGTTGTTTGGAGGTGGGGTCTTCGTCTGCAGTGTCCTTAAACTCACACTATAGCCCAGGCTGGTCTCCAACTCCTAGCAATACCCCTGCCTCAGGCTCCCAGTGCTGGGAGTATAGTTATGCAGCACCATACCAGGCGTGAAATGCGTGCTTCAACTGTGCTTTCTAGGAAGAAAGACGGATCCCATGCATGTCCTTTTCACAGTTCTGCAGAGGTTTAGCAGGCTCCTTCCTAGTTGAATGTCTGAGACACCTGACATGGTTTGAAATGCTAATGGATAACACATCCATTACTGGTAAAAACTCATAGGAAGTTGTGAAGCTGGCGTAAGGGCACATTTACAGAATAGCAGTTTTAAGTACATTACAGCAAAGGTTAGAAACCAATCATAGCCTGTGAAAAATATATGTTGTCTCCAACTTGCTTCAAGGACTTCCTGTCTGGGACTGACTGGCCCAGTCAAGGACCCATTGAACTCTACTTGGTCCTTTTCTTCCCAGAATGCTTAGTAAACCTGCCTGGAAACATATGACATAATTTGTGTGTTCCAAGTAGCCTACCATGTAATAACCTGCTATCAGCTTTTTATCTCCCACTTGTAAACCATATTTAAACTGAACTCAAACATGACTCAGAGCTGGTGACTTGAACCTAGCCTCTGGTCCCCCCAACCAGCCAGCCCACCTCCAAGCAATGGGTCTTTCATTTGGATTGGTAATGGTTTTTCTGCTACAGTGATATAAAAGCTTCCTTGTAGATGGAAGCTATCCACGGTGATATCTTTCATTTGCATGGTGCAATAGGCATTCAGCAAGTTTAGCCTAGCAGAGTCTCTTTCCAAAGGAGAAAGACCAGCTTGCTCCTGGTGCTGGGTTCAGTGCAGTCCTTGGTGTAACTCACTCGCATTCACCCTCTCTGAGCTATTCCTGTGCACCAACTCCCACAGAATCCTTCGCAGCCTTGTGCCCCATGTTAGCCAAAGCCAAGCATGAGAGAAACACTTGGAAACCCCTGGCCTTGCTGCACTAATGGTGCAGGGTAAGCCTAGCACTGTAGGAGGCTGAGGCAGGAGGGTCCCAATTTGCAGCCTAACAGGGTAGCATAAGTGACTGTGAGCCCTGCCTCTAAACAGCTACATGCTGATGCTGCTAAGCATAATGGCTCGGTGTCACCCCTAGCACTGCAGCAAAAGAAAACGGAAGCAAAAGCAGCAATAGCAAGCCCACTGCCTTTGTGGTTTGGAATAAGGCATACAACAAAGATAGCGCCTGCACCTTGTGTGACTATCACCTGCCATACGCAGGACCCAAATGGTCACACTGTCCCCTGCAGACATGAATGATTAAGATAATGCTTAGAAGACAGAATCCCCTGGCTAGCCTGGAAAGGGAGCTGCACCAGATGCTTAGAATTCCTGATTGTAGGCTTTATTTATGTCTGCTGGATTTTGTACTTTGAGACCCCAAGACTATTTTATGGAATAGTGATCCAAGAGAGGCTGTTAAGACAGACAGGACTTGGCTAAAACCTTTGCTCTGCTCTCTAGAAATCCCCAGGGGCCTATTTCAGATCTGAAACGAGATGTCACAGTGAAATTCCTGGGATGTTGAAATTGTGCTTTTTATCTGAAATTGGGAGAGCAGAGCTGGGGGAAAGAGCCAGCGTTTGCTGGCTGGGCAGCCAGTTCTCAACACTCCATATTGCTTTTACTCTTTATTTTTATTTATGTATTCATTTATTTGTTGTCTTTTTGAGACAGAGTCTTGCTCTGCAGCTCAGACTGGCCTCGAGCTCCCTTTGTAGCCCAGGCTGTTCTAGAACAAGTTGGAGGCAAGCCTGGGCTACAAAGTGAGTTCAAAGGCAGCCTGAATTATATAACATGATGCTGCCTCAAAGAAAAAAAAAATCCCTTTTCAACAACCTGTGCCTGAGGCTCAGGGTTTGGGGACTAACAGCACTAATGGAAGAGTTGTATTGGGCATGGGGTGAAGGCCCCCAGGAATTCCCACATGGGATGCCCCCGTCAGGACAATTTTGCTTGAGGACACCAGAGAGAGTGGGCAGCATTAGGTAAACAGAAGCTGGAACTTTGGTTGCCTCTCCCAGGGCTGAGGCCCCAGAGTCAGGGATCCCAGGACCACCAGATTCTGAACTGGGGGGATCACGGCGGGGCTGTAGTTCTCCTTTCTAACAGTGCTTGGTCTCCCTGGACAGCTCAGCCCCAAGGGGCCGTGGTGCACAGGGGCTGAGAAGCCTGGTAGCCAGGAGAGAGACCTCATTTTGCCGAGGGCTGGGGATTGAACCTAGGGCCTCTGTGCTGAGTTACGTCCCCAGCCCCTTTGAGATTTTGAATTGGAGACGGTTTTGTTAAGCTACTTCATCGTTCAGGCTAGGCTGGAAGCTGCGTCACTCCTGCCCAGCCTCCCAGAGGATTTCCACAGGTGTGTGCCAGCACAGCCAGCCTCGGGCTGTTCCTTCTGGGGCACAGAGGGTGGGCGTGGCAGCAGGTAGCCAGATGAATGAGGCTTACAACTTTATATTTATTCTGGACTGCTTCTAAAGCGCTGTCTGCAGGGTCTGACCCCTTGGTTGGAGCACTGGTCAACGAAGCTTTTCTATCTGTCCTGAAGCCCTCTGCTGATCCTGCGGCAGTTCCTTGGAGGCAACAGTACTGAGTAACTCCTGCACCTGGAGAGGAGAGCCAGGGTCAGAGTAAGGGTGAGGGAGCCTCCAGCCAGCTGGTCCAGAGTTGTGGAGGGGAAACTTTCTTCTTGCCCCTTCCTGGATACCCCCAGGATAGCCAGCTGCACAGGTCACATCTGGCCCTCAGACAGTAGTGTATGCTGTGTGCAGGGGCCCCTCCCTCCCCACACCCTGTCCTGCTGTACCCTCCAGCTCTGCTCTGCTTAGAGAGAGGCGTGGAGCTGGGCCTCAGGGCTCATGGTGGTGGGATCCCAGCACTCAGGAGGCTGAAGCGGAAGGGCTGCTGTGTGTCTGAGGCCAGCCTGGTCTACATGCACAGTAAGACCCTGTCTGAAAAAACAAAATCAAAGAAGTTTTTAAGGTAAAGTTTTCCAGTTGGTCAATACTGTCTTTAAAGTTGCATTCCCAGTCTCCAGGGCTGGGGTGAAGATCAGGGAGAATAAAGATGGCCGAGGTTTCAGGGGCTTCTGGCTGTGGCAGGAAATGCTCAGCAGCAAGGCTGGGGATGGAGCTCAGCAGCACAGCACCTGCTCAGCAAGCGCGAGGTCCTAAGCTCCATCAGAAGCAGGCGTGGAAGGTGCAGCAGCATCGGGCAGTCTGTTTCTCCGGTTTATCTGCCTCAGCACCTCCTCCGGGGTGTTTCTGTCACGTCCACTCCCAGAGGTTTTGCCCCTAGTAATCTGCCCCAGGCATAAGAAAAATCCCCAGTGAGGTCAGAGGTTGCTGGGGCAGCTGCATCAGAAGACACCAAGTGGTCATCGGGACTCAGGAGATGGTGACAGCCCTCAGAGGACAGCTGGCTTCCCTGTGCTGCCCCTGTCCCCAGCACACCCAGAGTGCCTGTGCCTAAGAACACAGGGTTTATAAATACCATGAGGAGTCTCTCTTTCAAGGGTGCCTGGTAAGTGGCAGCTGCTAAAGTGAGGAAATAAAATCCCACGAGTTTGGTTTACAATCTCTCAGGGCTGTAGGGGAGTTGGAAAGAAGCCAGTCCATTCAGGTCATTTCCTGCTGTGCCCCTGCTCCTGGGAATGGGGAGGCCAGACTTGGGTTTCTAGAATTGCAAAAGGAAAAGCTGCTATGAGGGAGGGCATAGAGCCTGGTCAGGATTGGTGGGAGTGGGGGGTGGGGCATGGGGACAGGACAGAGGCTGCTGGGGACTGGCAGAGCCTTGCATTTTACATCTGTACTCAGGAACACTCAGAAGTTACACACTGAGCTGACAGGAGGTTAATAAAATAGCTGCATCAAGCCTGGCATAGAGATGCATGTCTGTCCTCCCAGCACTCCCGAAGCTGAGGCAGGAGGATCACCAGGGGTTTGGGGCCAGCCTGGGCTACATAGTGAGTTTAAGCCAGCCCGCACTATAGTTTGAAGTGGTAGCTCAAGAGAAAAAAAAAAAAAAAAGGAAAGAAAAGAAGGAAAAAAATAGCTGTATCCTGCCTTCTACGAGATCTTTGCCATGACCCTGGAGGCAAGACTTCTGCACAGTGTCCGGATTCCTCGGTGGTGGTCCTGGCCACCATCGTCCCAGCCCCCTGGCTCAGAGAACCTGGTCCATCCTGGACCCCGAGGGTTCCCATGCACACAGGCCCCATCTCCATCTCATCCCCACCCCAACCTTCAGGAAGGGGCTTTGAGGACACTTTGGGCCTGGCGAGCACAGACCAGAGACAATGCATGCTGTAGAAGTGAGGGTACAGGTTGTATGTCCTTGGCATACGAGCCCAAGAAGAGGCCCTGAAAAAAGGGCCGTGTTCCAACCCTGACCTCCCTGTGGGCCCAGGGGCCAAGGAATGGGAAGCTGAGGCAAATCCCACACAGCAGGGAGCTGGTGGGGAGCCCAGATTCAGGAGTGCCCTGGAGGAGGCAGGCGGTGTGCTGTGGGGGCACTGTCTCCCTGCCTGACACTGGGAGGTGTCGAACCCTCACTGACTCCCTCGTCTTGAAAATACTCAAGCATGCGACCTGCTTAAATCTCTGAGTACTAACAAGTCGTAGACATTATAAATTCCTTGAAGCTGCAGAATGGCTGATTAGTCACCCAGACCCAGGCTGAATCTATCACAGCTCATGTCAGACGTTCAGTAGCTCATGTGCTGGCTGTCCATCCTTGAGGGGAAGGTGGCTGCTGAAAGGATTGGGGGCTGGGAACAGTGTTTCTCAGCTGCCCGGTTTGTAAAGATGCCACCCGCAAAGCCATAACCTGCAACTGCTCTGTGGGCTGTGGGCACCTCCACGACTGGGTCCAGCTGTTTCGCTGGGGATCTGGGGGCTTTGGCCAGGAGGCTGTGCAAGAGATGTGGCGCTGGACACCCTGATTCCTGGGCTTTGGCCCGAGAGCCCAGCTCTAAGCACCTATGCCAGGGCAATCACTGAACCCTTTTCCTTCCCACTCAGAAAATTCACCCGCAAGGTAAATTTTATCCACACTTTTAAATTAATTTATTTTTGTGGTACCCAGGATTCAACTTGGGACCTTGTGCTTGTGAGGCAGGTGCAAGGTAAACTTTAAGGCTGACTTGAAATCTTTCCCTGAATTTGAAAGAGGCAAGAGTGCACAGATCCTTGTTGTAAGCCAGCCTGTATGAAACAACACTGGTGTGTTTAGGAAGCTCTATTGGATGAAAGGCAAGACAGGTTCTTTTTTGCGGGGAGGGGAGCAGGGTCTTGCTATGCAGTTCAGGCTGGCCTTGAGCTCACTATTGTAGCCCAGGCTGGTCTCAAACTGGCACCGATCCTCCTGCCTCAGCCTCCCGAGTGCTGGGATTACAGGTGTGCACCCCCCCCCCCGCCCCAGCAAGACAGGTTCTTAAGATTCTACGAGGGTATATTATGTTTTTCATGACAATAAAAAGAAAAGAAAAGAAAAAAACATTTTCAGTCTCTTCTGCTTTTTTTTTTCTTCAAAGTCGGTGAGCAAAGTACAGACTGCAAATGAAATTCCTTTTTGCAATTTTTAATGAAGCACTCTGTGCAGACTTCTTTCCCCCTCCTCTTTAACATTAGGCGGAAAGAAACTGACCACACTGGGGGCCTGGCGGGGAACCAGGAAAAGCTTTCTCTTTCCAAGCAAATTTCGAAGCAGCGGAGTGGAGAGGCAGCTCCAGCCCTCAGTACTGGTCGGGGCAGCTGGAGTGCAGGTCGCGCAGGTAGGAGTCGATGATGTTGGGAGGCACGCCCTGCAGGAGCAGCCTGCAGAAGGACAGCCCGCCTGCGGGGAGAGGAGCAGGGTCAGCACCGCCGCCCGCCGGACTGAGGCCGCGCTCCCAGCCCCGCCTGCAGGCGGCGCTGCGCTGCGCCCACGTGAAGCCTCCCGGCTCCAGCACATCCACAATCTAAAGCAGTGAGCATCCACACCGGAAAGCGAATTCCCGGCGGACCCGTGGCAGCCATCCCCCCCGCCCCCACTGTCCAATCCTCAATTCTTAAAGGGCGGCCAATACTCCCCGCCCTGGGAGAGGGTCTGGGATGCCTCTAGAACTGATTTCAAGGCGCTGCCTGCATTGCAAAATCCACGCTTAGGATGGGTCCGCGGGAAGGCGGCTTCCGGGGTGCTCATGCTCTTGCTAATCAAGCGCGAGATGATCCAGGTCAAGCATATCGGGACACGCAAAACCACGGAATGCCTCGCTTTCAGGCCGGCCGCTTGCACACTGTCGGAAGCTCTAGAGTCGGAACTACTCCGTTAAGAATAGTAAAGCAGGCCCAGTACCTTAGGAGGGCGCGAGAAACGCCACTAAGATTTCACACCTACCTTCTGAATTTCTGAATTAGGTTTAAAAACTTAAAAAAAAATATCACTCCAGAGAGAATCCATGGAACCACAAAACTGCACATCTACTTAATAAAGTGCTTTACTACTTGCTAAGAATCTCATAACCAGACAAAAACAGCATGCTATTTGAACATTCTTAAAATGTCTTGAATGCAAATCTGAGAAAGTCATTCTCCTTAAAAAGAGGAACTCAAGTCACATATTGGTAGAAACGATGCCATTTACGTCCATTCCTTGATGCAAAGAATTCAGAATGCGGGGAGAAACACTCATTCCGAGCTATGTTCAGTGCCGTCACTCATGCTCCACTGCACTCCACGGCTGGCCGCAAGGCAATAGAAACAGGTGCAATCGATGCATGAGAACTGGCTGTTAATGTCAGGATACCGAAACACAAAACGACAGACTTAGCGATTCAAAGGAGGAGTCTATTTTCATTGGATTCCATAATGAAAATCATGCCATACTCCACAGGCTTGGTATGGCTTATGAGAATCATAAGCTTCATATGCCAAAACCATATGAAAGCTTACCTTAGATGCCATATACATTCAAACATCCTTATTGTGCTACGACTAAGGGAGAGAGGGGGGGAGAGAAAGAGAGAAAAGTTATGAGCATTAATGGTGCTGACACCGAAGTCGAGAAACCCGTGGGAGGAGATTATGGTCACGATTATAATGAGGCAGTTTCATTAATCCTTAGTCGTGTGAAAGACTAGGGGGAGAAGCGTACGGAATAGAGGGTCAGGGTCCAGTCACTCCAAGAGGATCATTAATATGTAAACAATGATTAATGCGCACAACCACTTTGCCAGAACAGGTGGCAAAGCTGATTGGATGGTATGGGACAATCTATGGTGAGAGCTTCCAAACCATTAGCTTCAAAGGATAAAGACCCTACAACATATATATATTGTGTTTTTCAACAAAAGAAAAACAGAGACAGTGGACAAAGTGTTAGTGCTCATATATATATGTTGAGATTTCAAAGGCAAAATTATCAAGTGTAAAAACTAGAAGAGTGTATGCTATCATAGTCTAGTCTCAACTGATTGTAGATGACTGACCTAAATAAACTCAGCTTAAATTTAGACTACAAAGTGACTCTGTATGTGACCTATAAAACTTGAAAGAAAAAGCTCTATTTTTGTCTTCAAAGCTGACTGTCAGAAATGCAGGGACAGACTGTATGAGGGTTTGCATCAGATTGCTAATCTAGCACCTCTTAAACCCTTAACTTATTTCTCAAAATGAGATAAACCATATATCTGTAATTGGATTAGAGCTCATTTACTGCTTAACATGTTTCATATTGGCTCGTAGATTTTACTTCAAGTTGGCAAACATGAAATCACATGGGCCCCTAGTCACGTTGAGCCGATGCCCCAGGAAAGGGCATTCCAGTGGTGAATTTGTCATCGGAAAATCTTATATAGGAAGGTTTCCAAAATTTGGACCTGTGTTTGCATTTTCTTTCTATCATGAACACACGAAACACTTTTTTCTATAACTAGTGAAGTTAAAATGTTTTACTGAGTCTCATCATAGACCTATGGAAAGGATTCTGTGAAATTATCTTTTTTTTTCTCTCTCTCCATTTCTCTTTTGGAGACAGGGTCTCACTATGCAGCACAGGATGGCCTTGAGCTCATGTTGTAGCCCAGGCTGGTCTCACGCTCACAATGATCTTCCTGCCTCAGCTTCCCAAGTGCTAGGTTTCAGGCATGTGACACCACACCTGGCTAGTAGGAAACTATCTTACAAAACCAACACTTTTTTTTTTTTTTGGACTTTAAGGAAGTGTGTACAGGGTGTTCAGAGTGTCACTACTAGATCAGATTCATAGTGATCCACCTGTTTATAGCCTTCCAAGAGCTGCAATTATAGGCACATGCCACCATACCCAGTCTCAATTGCCATCGCAGTGTGCCACAGGAGCAGGGCCAGCATGACAGGCCTGGGGATTGAACCCCTGGCTACTGTGCCTGCTTGCAGGTGCTTTAATCCACTTAGCTACTTGGCCAGCCCTTAATCTAGTGGTTCTCAACCTTTTTAATGCCGTGACCCCGCAATACAGTTCCTCATGTTGCAGTGACCTCAAACCAAAAAAATAATTTTGGTGGTTACTTCAAAACTGTAATTCCAAATAAATAACATTTTCCTATGGCTTTAGGCAACCCCTGTGTTTTGGTCATTCAACCCCCATGGGGGGTCGCGACCCACAGGTTGAGACCCTCAAGATTAAGGCTTAATCTTTTATCTATGAAAGAGGAAGATATTTAATGAACGTCATTGATTCCAAAACTTTGATGGTCTTATTATTTTACAAAAGGAGAACTTGTGGTGTAGCTCCCTGGCTATTTCAGATGGTAGTTCATTTTCTAAAGCACCTTACTGTTATTTAAGACCCTTGAATAATTTGGCCTTCCTCGTTCATGGCATAAACACCGTATGCCATGAGCTGCTAAGAAACATGGTTAAAAGCAAATGAGAAAGTCAAGCTTCACATGCAAAGTGCGCTTTCATTGAAAAGGAATGGAACAGAAGGTGGAAATATCCAGTGGGATAGGAACTTTTTAAACCTGTTGCTGCCCCTCCAGCAGGACCGGTTGTCCAGGGGTATTTACTCCTTGATATATCACTGTAGAATTAGAATATTTGTACTGGTATTTATTTATTCTCAGCAGATTCTTACCTTTTTACACTTGATTCAAGTTACCTATGATCCAGTAATCTGATGATAACAGTAATCTGATGATAATTTTACTTTTAGAACCCAAAGCTATACCAATGCAATCACAGTTGATACCTGTCCACGAGCTTCGATGTCAGAAGACATTCTTCTTATTAAATGCAACTGCTATACAATCACTGAATCTTATACAGTTATTGCCTAGAATGTAACATCTACCTGTATAACATTATTAGCTTTCATGGAAGATCCTAAGTATGTTCTATGTCTTTTTAATTTATTTGTTTCATTTATGTTATGGCCAGCTCAGTCTGCCCTGGCGGTGGGGCTGGTGCAGCATGTGGTGCTGGGGATAGAACTGCAGTCCCTGTGGTTGCCTATGCAGGGGCTCTAGACCACTGAGCTATCTTGCCAGCCTGGAAGACCCTAAGTATGAAAGCCACAGATGAAAGTGTAATTTTGTGTCATGAACAACACTGAGTATATTTCTAAAGCATAAATAAATGGTAATCTTTTTATGTTTGTTTTGTTTCTTAGGGAGTACTTAAGTATCAACAATATGGAATCTGCACTAATGATGTTTAGCCAAGAAATCAAATCATGTCTGCATCTTGCACTCTGAACATCTATGATGAAGACAACAATATGCAATGTATTAACTATTGTAGAAATACATACATACTTATATACATACATACATATATAACAATATCGTGGAACTAGTAAGGAAAGGAGTTTAGAAACCAGATGATTTGAAAATAGATCTTCATTGTCATTTAAATTTGATAAAGCTGCTAATATTGAAATTTGTAAGGTCTATTTCAATAGCAAGTTTTGAAATTTCTTAATATTAATGCTTTATACTTATGAGGCAAAAATACAGTTTTTCTTACCACTCAGTTACAGCTCTACTATAGAGTGAAGACAGAAATTATAAGAGAAAGAATATTGCTTTTCAAAAGCTACAAAAGGAAATTACTTCGTTCAAGAAGTTTCTTGTAGACAAAAAAAAAACAAAAAAGCTGGGCGTGGTGGCACACGCCTGTGATCTCAGCACTTGGGAGGCTGAGGCAGGAGGATCAGTGTGAGTTCGAGATGGGCCTGGGCTACAAAAGTGAGCTCAAGGCCAGCCTGAACTGCATGGGGAGACCTTGTCTCAAAAAGACAAAAAAAAAAAGAAATTTCTTGTATTGTATTTTTAAAAAGAACTAAAAGATTCTCCTTAAAAAATACCTTAAGGCTCCAGAACAATTTCTACAATAGATATTTATGACGTCTTTTTTCATAGTAGAAAAAATGGAGACCAGTGATCATAGATCACATATAGTAAAGATGAGAGAGGACACATTAGAATTTTGTCACCTCTGAGCTCATAGTGACTTTCTTAGAGGTTCTCCTGGTGTTCCCAAGTAGGTTTTGATCATCAAGAAAAACCAGCATGAAGATTATAATCAATTAAGTTAAACTTGATTAAGATAGCAGTTTATGCTGAGACTTTTCAGCCACATAAATCCTTATGCACTTTCATGGTATATGTTGTCACATCTTTGTGTGTGTGTGTGTGTGTGTGTGTGTGTGTGTGTGCGTATCTTTTTGAGACAGGGTGTTGCTGTGCAGTTCAGGCTGGCCTTAAGCTCACTTTTGTAGCCCAGGCTGATCTTGAACTCACACTCATCCTCCTGCCTCCACCTCCCAAGTGCTGGGACTACAGGCATATGCCACCACGCCTGGCTCTTTTTTTTTCTCTTTTTGAGACAGGGTCTAGCTATTTAGCTCATGCTGGCCTAGAACTTGCAGTGATCCTCCTGACTCAGCATCCCAAGTACTGGAATTACAGCTGTGTGCCACCATGCTTAGCTGCTGAGTATTTCTTAAAACTAATATAAATGCATTATATATCTATAAATAGAAAGCCTTTAGCAATTTTAAAACAACTGATGATTGTGTGTGTGTGTGTGTGTGTGTGTATGTGTGTGTGTGTGTGTGTGATATTCATTTCTTTTTCTTTTCTCCTTGCAGTACTGGGTTCTTCATACTGGGCTCATTATTATTACTTTTTTTTTAATTTTTGAGACAAGGTCCAACAAAAGTCTCTAATTGATTGCCTGGGCTTGGCTGGAGCTTGGAATCCACCTGCTTCTGCCTCCCAGCTGCTGAGAGTGTGGGTGCACATCCCCATCACCTGGCCCAGTGTGTGGGCTGCATTCTGCACATAATTTCCAACACACGATCAGCAAGCTTAGGCATGCATGCATATCTCTATCTCTGTCTGTCTGTCTGTCTGTCTGTCTGTCTGTCTCCCTCTCCCTCTCCCTCTCCCTCTCCCTCTCTATCTCTCTACCCTGAAGGCTCATAGATTTGTAAAATGGTGTGGATTCACAAACTGCAGTGTTATCACATGGGCTTTTGCTGCAGGCTTCCCTCTGCAGGTACCCTGTGTCACCAGTCACCATTCTCCTGGGGTTGTGAGCATGTTGACACTTCCCTAAAGTTAATATTCATTTTTTTTAAAAAAGAATTTAATACTTTATTGATAATATAATGGCCAGCTCAGCCTGCCCTGGGGGTGGGGCTGGCGCAGCATGTGGTGCTGGGCATCAAACCTCAGTCCTTGCGGTTGCCTAAGCTTTCCTAAGCAGGCACTTTAGACTGCTGAACCATCTCACTGACCCCTAATAATCCTTTTGTTCACACCAATTGCAAAAGGTAAAAATGAGTGATTCAAAATAATCATCTTTCACAAACTAAGTGGAGTGGACAGTAAAAGTGTCTTTCTCCTGAATTCCCCCCCACCTCTCGTCTGCAATACCTCCCCCCAAATGAGTGATTGTTTTGGGTTTATTTTGAGACAGGTTCTCCATATGTAGCCCAGGCTGGCTTCCCACTGGCCTCAATCTTCCTGCCTCAGTCTCCCAAGCACTGGATGGCAGGCACCCGCCACCACGCCCAGCCAGAGACAAGGGCTCTGGCCACACATGTGATGCTGCGTCAGGAACTGCGGGAAGAGCGCCTCCGCGCAGCCGGGCAGCCGGGCAGCCGTACCTTTCACTTCCAGCTTGCACTCGATCTCCACGGTGCCCAGCTCATTGACGGCCTTGCAGCAGTAGGTGCCCCCGTCATAGGGGCTGGGCTTGCGGATCTCCAGCGTGCACACACCCTGGTTGCTGAACATCCGGTACCGTGGGTCATCCACGATTGTGACTTTGTTTTTCATCCAGGTTATTTTGGGCTGAAGTGCAGATGGAACAAGGTTAGGTCAGCGGCCAGGCCTACCAGCGTGTTGAAGGGGCGTCAGAGCCAGCGCTGACTGAGGCCTTGGCCACTCGCGGCTCAGACAGAAAGTGACCTCTCAAGAGGACGCACTGACTCAGGCAGAGCTGCTCCCCAGGAAACCCCACGTAGTGCCTGGCAAGAAAGCAAAGGAGCTATTCTAAAGAAAACCAGATTTGTTCAGTGGACAATGCAAGCAACCTTCTCAGATGGATGCAGTGGGCGGATGCAAGTGCTCTGTGCCTGATGCACAACCCTGGGCCAGGGGACAGACAGCTAGATGCCTGCCATTGGGCAGGCTTGCCAGACGTCACCCGGTGCACTTTGAGTAAGTATAGGTTTTGTCAGTCACATATGTTGTTGGCTTTTTGTTTGTTTGTTTTAGGTTTTATGTATTTGGTACGGGGTCTCGCTATGAAGCTTGGTCAGTCTCCCCAGAACTGGGATTACATGTTGCAACACCAGGTAGGGTCTTGGTGGCCGGCTCTCTATGCCTGGGGGTGGGGGCAGCATGGCTTTTGGCAAGGGAGTTGAATTTGGGGCCTTGCACTTGACTAGCTAGACACTTAGGCCACTGAGCTGGGCCCATCAATCACATGTCTTTACATTTAAAAAGTGGATCTACAGTTGTGGGGCATGCATAGGGCCCCTGTCCTTTCCGGTTTCCTGATGCCCTGAGCTTCTTGCCCCATCCTCCCCTGTACAGATGGGCTTTGGCTCTGCTCTGGACCAGAACCAACACACACAGGGCCACAGGCATTGGCAGAGGGACAGGAGGAGGAGCCAGGAGAGGCGTCTTCCCTAGAGCACTGTTGAAACACAGGCATTCCCATCAGTTCAAGTCATGGTACAGTGCCACCCTGTACCCTGCCCACCAGAGGGGGCCATGTTGGGTCACAAGGATGATGGAAAGGAAACATGTGGAACTGTTTGGTGCCACTGCAGACCCTAGGAGAGAGGAGGCGGAGGCGGAGGGCCTGTGGGTACAAGCCTGTCTCTGTCACAAATCCTTAGTTTTTGGACTCTGGTGTGTTCAGACTCTGCACTGTCCAGTCCCTCTCTATCCCTGTTGATGTCTCTGCCTGCCTGTGTCACTGTCTACTGTCCACCACTCCATTACTGGTGTCCACTCTGGTGCATGTGCTCCACTCCAACCCTGGCTACCTCCTCTGTTTCCTTCCCATGGGGAACAGCCTGGCCTTACCCTGTGTCACCACACTCTCCCCAGGGATGCCAAGGCCAAGCAGTCACCTCATGCAGAGGTGTCTAGGGCCACCACGAGCCCAGCCACCCAGCTCTGCCTCGGCCTTACCAGCTTCTGCAGGGCATCACCCATGGTTGTCCCACCACCATACCCAATTCCTGGCATCTGTGGTTTCCAGGAATTTGCTGCTGTCCCAGCACCTCAAGGCCCTTGCCCAGCAATCAGGCCCCAGCAACCACCCACCCGGTGAGTCCACGTTACACCTGACCTCCCAGGGAAGCACTACCAGTTCCACTGCCTTCCCTAGCAGTTCTTTTAGGCTTAGGTGCTTTCTTCTTCCCTTGGTGGCTTCAGAGCTTTTTTGTTTTCCTTATGTCCCCAAATAGAGCAGACACAATTACATCAGTGCCACCTCCTCTCTACCTGCATTCCTCAAGAGCACAGGCACCATAGAAGGTCTTACTGTGTTAGCACAGGCCACAGCAGTGTGACAGGCACAGGGCAGGGACCCTATGGCAGGTCCATTTGTTTGTTTGTTTTGAGACAGCATCTTACTTTGTAGTCCAGGTTGGCTTTGAAATCACTATGTAGCCTGCCCAGGGCTATAGTAATTCTCCTGCCTCAGCCTCCAAGTGCTGGGATAACAGGCATGTGTCACCACACCCGCCTTGGGGCTGGTTCTTAAACCCAGCTAATGCAACAAGGAGCCACGTACCTTGGGGTTCCCCCTGACGCTGCAGTTCAAGGTGGCATTGTACCCAGCGATGGCATAGGTGTTCACCAGGGGCTGGGTGAACATTGGCGCCTCAGTAAAATCGAAGTCTTCATACACGGGGTTTTTGTAGATTTTACCTTAAAAATAAACACCCAAGCATGTTGGAAGGAGGCTCCGTGGTACAATGATGGCGCCCTGGACTTCTAGAGGCCAAACGGGTCCATATGTTGGAGAACTACACTGGCCTGAGTGTGCTCTGCTCCTGGAGGGGTGCTTCCTGGAAAAAACCTCCCTGGCTTCAGAGGACACAGAGTGCCTGACCTGCACCACATTCAAAAGCGTGTAAGTGTGTGGAGCTAGCCATGTGCGAGACGAAGTCAGGCTGGCTCACACTAAAACACATGTTAGAAGACTGGTGTTGCCCTGAGTATTTAGCTTTACTTATTATTTAATTTTTTTTCCCCGAGGCAAAGTCTCGCTATGTAGCTCAGGTTGGCCTAGAACTCTCTCTCTGGAGACCACACTGCCCCTGAGCTGGCCACAGCCGCCCAAGTGGAGTCATGGGTCTGTGCCACATCTGTTCTAATGTGAAATCACAGGGAAGGTCCCCAAAGGAAAGTGACCGGCATGACACAGAAAGATAAAGATGGTGTTCAGCCTGTCCTTCGTCTGCAGAGAGGGTGCCCTACGCGGCTTCACTGAAGCTACCCAGAGCAGAAGCGGCAGAAGTCCAGCAGTCAATGTCTATTGCGGTGATGTCAGCCCTTTCAGATCCAGGGCCCAGAGACTGGAATGAATGACAACTGCAATGATAGCTGGTTATGGAGGCCTATGAATGTAACCCCAGCACTTGGAAGGTTGAGGCAGAAGGATTTCTAAGAGCTTAAGTCCAGCCTAGGCTACAGAGCAAGACAGTGTCTGAAAAATTAACTAACTGATGAACTAATAAGTAGATAAAATAACAAAAGCTGCAGTGCGAATGCACACCCATCACAGACACTGGGCCAGAAGGTGACAGTCCTCCTCAAGCGCCCATTCCTTCGCCGTCCCATGTGTGCTCCACGGCCCCTTCACCATGCCCTGTCCCTGTCTCGCCCAGCCCCTGTCCTCCGAGCTTTCTCAGCCCCAGGCCCTGGCCAACTCACCATCCTTGGCTATCACCGCACTCTCTTTGGTCATGGTGGCATCCTCACTCAAGCCACACATGTTCTCCGAGAAGACCCGGAAGTAGTACTCATTCCCAATGACCAGCTCTGTGATGGTGGCATTGGTTCGGTGGTAATGCTCGATGACAGTGAACCACTCCTGGGAGAGACAGACAGTGCCAATCATTTGAGGAAACAAAGACACACAGCTTGCCCTGAACTGGTGGTGAGCCTCTGGCCTCAGCCCCCTCAGGGCCAGGGCCTCAGGGGTGTGCTGCCTCCTGGGATTGGGAGTCAAGGCCTGCTCTGTGGCTCTGCAAGGCTCACCTCACCTCACCTGGCCCCATGGGCTCCTCCAGAGCTGTCAGGGCCACCCTGGGCACCCCGTGGATGTAGCAGGAAGCTGCTCACCATGCTCTTCCTGTCGGCCTTCTGGATGGTGTAGCCGGTGATGGCAGCATTGCCGTCATCCTTGGGTGGTGTCCACGACAGGGCCACGTTCTCCCCCCATACATCATCAATCTTCACGATCTGTGGTGGCCCTGGGCGGTCTACAGGAGGTAGATGGGCATTAGTGTGGTGCCTCCTTGGAGTCTCTCTTCCAAGACGGTCCTCAGGGAGGAGCTGGTTGGATTCTGGACATGCTGGTCAGCCCCAGGGCAGCAGGACCTCCCAGGGGAATGGGAAGGGAGCCCAGGTGAAAGGGCATGACCTTAGGGAGCCTCAGGGTTCAGCAAATTTACTGAAAAACTACACTAAGAACTCCCAGAAGCCGGGCGTGGTGGCGCACGCCTGTAATCCCAGCACTCGGGAGGCTGAGGCAGGAGGATCTGTGAGAGTTCGAGACCAGCCTGGGCTACAAAACTGAGCTCAAGGCCAGCCTGAACTGTACAGAGAGACCCTGTCTCAAAAAAAAAAAAAAAAAAAAAAAAAAAGAACTCCCAGAGACAAGGCTCCTCCCCGTGTGGCCCGCCTTCCTGCTTCTCTTTCTTCTTCTCTGTTTTTGTGAGACAGAGTCTTATTCTTTAATTCATCCTGGCCTTGACCTATGGAGCCCAGGCTGCCCTCAAACTCATAGCTATCCTTCTGCCGAGAGCCTCCAAATGCTGCGATTATGGACAGGTACCACTGCACTGAGCTACCTAAATTTTATTTCTTTTCTTTTTTCAACCTAAAGTTTTATTAGTATAAGTGTTTAGTATACATCTACTTAGGAAAAGAAGAAGATATGTTTTATATAAACATATTTTCAGTTAGACTGTTACAGAGTTTTGATGTTCAAAGGTAAGTTTCTGGGCCATTTATTTCCCTTATTTATAAATTGAAAGAGGCACAATACTTTAAAGAAAACTGTTGAACTAAACCCAAATTTTAGCTGTGTGTCAAAGAGTATTTTGCCACAATTGCTTGTATAACAGAATCCCAAACTGTACCAAGGAACAACTACTGTATAAATTTTATTTCAAAATGCCAACACATACTACTTTTTTCTTAAAGCCCATCTTAGGGATTTTATGCAGTGCCATCCTAACAGTTGTCCTGCTCCCCACTTGAGGACAAAGGACAGCCAGCGGCCACCCCCAGGGACGGGGCGCTGCGCGTGGCCCAGACCCACCGACAATCTGGATGTCGATGGACGCAGTCTCCGTGTATTTCTCCACCTTGACCTGCAGGTC
>PVJA010013871.1:0-48607 GCA_004027025.1 Myocastor coypus | reverse complement strand
CCTGCTTGGGAAAGCTTGGGCGGCTTCAGGGACCGTGGTTCAATCCCCGGCACCACATGCTGCACCAGCCCTGCCCTCGGGTCAGGCTGAGCCGGCCATAAAAATGAGTGAATAAACAAACAAAGGTTCTGAAACAAGAAAAAAAAAATAAAAATAAAAAATTCTTTAAAAAAAAATAAAATAAAAAATAAAACAAGAACAACCTGAAAACAAAAATGAGCAAAATAGGGGCCCAGCGGGATGGCTCAGTGGTCTAAAGCACCTGCTTGGGAAAGCTTGGGTGGCTTCAGGGACTGCGGTTCGATCCCCGGCACCACATGCTGTGCCAGCCCTGCCCTCAGGGCGCGGGCTGAGCCAGCCATAAAAATGAGTGAATAAGCAAATAAAGGTTATGAAACAAGAAAAACATAAATAAATACAATAAAAAATTCTTTTAAAAAATGAGCAAAATAACCTCAGATACAGTAATAAACTTTGATACAAAAATTCTCAGCCACAATAATAACAAGTGCATCTGAATGAGGTTGGGCAGATCTCCTTATGGAAGTCCTTGCATAAGGCTCTGTGCGCTGTGCAGGCTGGTAGTTCAGCGTGTGGCAGACAGGCACTCTTAGCATCGAGCTATGTCTCAGCCCCTGCCCCTTCTCTCCTTTTTAAATTTTAAGGTGGGCTTTTGCTAGGTTGCTTAGACTGGCCTCTAACTTCTTTTTTTTTTTTTAACTTTTGTTTGTTTATTCACTCATTTTTTTTTTTATGGCCGGCTCAGCCCACCCTGAGGGCAGGGCTGGCGCAGCATGTGGTGCCGGGGATCGAACCGCGGTCCCTGAAGCCACCCAAGCTTTCCCAAGCAGGCGCTTTAGACCACTGAGCCATCCCGCCGGGCCCTGGCCTCTAACTTCTGATCTTCCTGCCACAGCCTCCCAAGTAGCTGTGATCACAAGCATGTTGGTCCACCCCTTGCTCTAGTTTACTCCTTTTAGAGGTATGTTGAGGCCTGAACTGCTGCATCACAGTGATTCCATAACTCGCTGTTATGTGAGGAATGACCAGTGTCTTCCAAGGCAGCCTTACCAGTTTCCCTTCATGCCCCAGTCCCTGTGAGGATTCCAGTTTCTTCCCAGCTCGATACGGCTTAGCATCTACTTTTCTTTGAATTAAATGAGCCCTAGTTATGTAGTGTATCACTTCATTATGGTTGTTTTTTGTTTATCTTTTTGAGATAGGGTTTCCTATCTGGCCTCAAACAGCAATCCTTGTCCTCAGCCTGTTGGGATTACAGGTATGCACCTCCATGCCTGTGTGTTCAGCCTTGCTTCCCTAGAGACTAAGATGTTGAACATCTCATGTGCTTAGTGGCCATTTGTGTCTACTTAGATCTGTCCACTAGGGTTTTCTTTTTCTTTTTTGGTTGTAAAATCACACTCAATCTCTAAGCGCGTAGCCAGCAGTGAGATGGGAACTTCCCGGGGTGCACAGGGATGCAGTCCTCCCACTGAGCAGCCTGCCTTCCATTAGTGTCCACTTCAGCTAGCACCTGTGAAAGTGGATGGTGCTTGTCTTTAGTGATCAGCCACTCTCACGTGGCACAAGCTTGTCCTCAGGACTGATGCGTGTGATGGGGGCTGCTCAGAGGACCTCTGGGTGGAGGCTCTCTCATGCCTACTGTGAACTGTGCTCAGAATATATGGGCATGGTGGCATGTGTCTATAATCCCAGCACTCAGGAGGCTGAGGCAGGAGAATCACTGTGTGTTTGAGGTTACCCTGGGCCCATACTGAATTGAAGGCCAGCCTGTATTACATAGTGAGCCATGTCGCAAAATAAAAACGAACATGGGATAGGCCTTTGCTCACAGCTTTCCAGCCCTACAAGCTGGCAACTCCGAAGTGAGGTGGATGATCCTACAGGAGCTGATTTCACATTTTCTTTGGCCCTTGTGCTTGCTAGGTAGGTGCTTATGCCACTGAGCTGTCTCCCCAGCCCTGAGTTCACATTTCTGGGGACTCCCCATGCCGTTTCCTGGCCAAAGCCCTCTCCCCGCTTCCTCTCTCCCTTCCCTCTCCTCTTTTTCACAGGAGACACCCTAGCGGGGTGATGGAGTAGCTCGATGTGGATCTGAGCTGTGTTTCTTCAATGATTTATGACATGAGGAACTTAAATACGTCGGATATTGTCTTTGAGGAAATGTCCACATCTCTGTCCATTTTTAAAACCCAGTTGATTTTGTTGTGCTGTAGTTCTTTGTATATTCCAATATTAACCCAGTAAGTAAGAAACACAACCTCCAAACACTTCTCATTTTGTGGGCTTCCTTAGCACTGTCTTGTGTCCATTTACACACAAGCTTTTGGGCTGACTCTACCTGGGCTTGTTTTGCTTTTGTTGTCTGCGTTTGGTGTCACGTCCGAGAGCTCACTGCTCAAGTCCAATGACTTTAAGATTTTCCACTGTGTTTTCTCCTGGCAGCTTTATAGTTTGGGGTTTTGTTTAGGGTGATGAATTCTATGTAGTTTGATCTCGTACTTGCCTGGGGTCTGAAGAGAGGGCCTGATTTCATGCTTTTGCATTTGAGTGGCCAGTGTACCAGTACTCTTTAAAAACCTCTCCTTCTTGACTGTCTGGTTTTGGCACCCTAGCTGAAGATCCATTGGCCATTTAGTCAAGGGTGGTTTATATTTTTGTATAAATGCTAAAGCCAGGGGCTGGGGAGATAGCTCCATGACACAAGTACCTGCCTGGCAAATGCAAGGTCATGAGTTTGAACCCCAGTCCCCCCACCCCAAAGCCAAAGCTACACTTATTTTCATTACTATACCTTTCTTTTTGTTTTTAATTTATGCATTTGGTACATGGCTCACTACACAGCTTGGACTCATAGTGGTCCTCCTATTTCAGCCTCCACCAGTGCTGGGATTACTGGCATGCGCCACCACACCTGGGTCTTGGTAGCCAGCTTGGTGGGGCAGGGCACGTGATACTGGGGATCAAACCTGGGACCTGCCTGCTTAGACCACTGAGCTATCTCCCGGGCCCTTATCACCATAACTTTGACACTATTTTAAAATGAGGCTTTGTTTTAGGGTAGGTGAGATGGTTGCCTGTAACGGCAGGGAAGCTGAGGCAGGATCATTAACGTCAAGCCTAGTCTGCCAACTTATTAATTTAGCAAGATCCTGTCTCAGAATAAAAAGCAAAGGTTTGGTTTGGAGGGTAACACCTTTCCTTTGCTTCTGTGGCCATGGTGTCCACATGCCTCACGGGAGGCGCCCCCATGTCCTGCGCTAAGGCCTCAGGAAGGCCTGCACGGCCTGTAAGACCTTGGAAGTTGTAAGGCCAACTCCAGCCACACACTAGCAAGCTCTGAGGCGGGACAAGCTGACTGATCTCGCGGGCCTGGTAACGTCCACTCCCTGACCCTGTGACACTCTGAAAACAGTCTTGTTCTGATGGCGGTGCCACTTGTGGCCGCGGGGGACCCGCTCATGCTCTCTCACGCCTGGAGCCCAGCTGAGGGTGAGGGGCTCGGCCCTGCGCAGGTGGCTTAGGCTGTACTGGTCGGCAGTGGGTGGGTGACACGCAAGGGACCCCAGGGATGAATGAGGCCAGGGTAAAACACACCCTGTGCCCTGCAAGGGGACTTCTGCGAGCATTTCGCTCTCCTATGGAAATAAAATAAGCCTTTCGTCCCAGAAACAAAGGAAAAATTCCTTGGTATGGTGGTCTCATCTGAACTGTGGAGCGCCGCTGGGACTGTCACACGTCACCACGAATCCGCGGCTGCTGATGGCACCGATGTTGTAGTGAAGTCTGCCCGTCTGCATTGTCATGTCCTTCCCTTGATGTGCTTCTTCCAGCAATGGATTTCTTGCTAAAATACCTGTTTCCTAGGTATTTTAATCTTTTTTGATACTATTGTAAATGGAATTGACTCAATTTAGGATTTTGGATTAATGTCCAGAAACGCAATCAAGTTTTGTATGTAGGTGCACACCACGCCCCCAACGCTGAGGGCCAACCCGGGCCTTTGTGGGTAACCACAGCCCCAACAGGGCTTTTTCTTGCCTTCCCTTAGGGACAACAGGGTCGCCCGGAGTCACTGGATTGTTCACCACAGGCTCATGCTACCATTCCTGCCTTCAAGTCTTCAATTACTAAATACTTCCATGTATTTTCCTTCTAAAACAAGATTATTGGAAGGGAATGGAAGTATTGTACTTTTTGTTCTTCTTGAACCAAACACTGGGAGGGCGCGCGCTATTCCCATATATGGGCAGGAAGCGGGCGGTGTGTGGTCTCCACCTGCCCCCAGCAGTCGGACGAGGCAGGAAGAACCAGTTTCATAGCTGCCGGCTAGCTTTGAATGTAGCCTGCCAGCGCTGGAAGCGGCTGGGGAGTGTGGTCGTCTTTCAGGGTGCACTTTTTGGCCAGGATCAGAAAGACAGATGCAGCCCACACTCGGCTGCGGATCCCAGTGACTTTGAGGCCACTTGGTGTCATTGCTGAGCCTGTGTCGGGTCTCTACTCTAGGCTTCCTTCTCCATGCAACGATGATTCTGTAGCACCTTCGGGTGCAGTGCCTGCTGTTACTTCCCGAACTCATCGTCTGTCCCACCCTGGTGGAGCATGGTACTGATAGTGACTAGAAATGGTTACACTAGCTTTACACAGGGTGGGTGGGTGGGTGTGGTGTGGATGCCTGTAATCCTAGCACTCTGGGGAGGCTGAGGCAGGAGAGTCCAGCCTAGCAAACACCTTATAGCAAGATCCTATCACAAATTTACAGAAGTATTGGGGATAGGGATGTAACAGTGTAACAGTGCAAGGGCCCTGGGTTCATTCCCTAGAATCACAAAAAAAAAAAAAAAAAAAAAAAAAAAAACCTACCAAACAAAACCCTTGCCAGAATTAAGACTTTTCCTCCTCCTGGTTCTTCTCCTGTTTTCAACCTCGCCCATGCTGGGATTACAGGCCTGCACTACCACACCTGGACTCACTCAGGGTGCCTGGATGTGGGGGTGGTGTGGCATGTGGTACCCGGCTTCAAACCCCCATCCCTGTGCTCCCCTAAGTAGGAGCTTAGTGCTCTGAGCTTTCTACCCCGTCAGCTGCCCCCTTTTTAAGGAACTTTTCCTTCTTGAGCAGGATGCTGTCATCAATGCCCACTGCCCACCTGGCTCTGCGGCAGGCCGGAGGGACCAGCACTCCAGCTCTGCCAGGACTCTGGGCTGCCCTGAGCGTATGACCTGGCCAGCGCCCTACAGTGTGCACTTCCTATTCCAGAAGCTGTGACAAACTGACCCCCACTGGCAGGCAGCAGGTGAGTGGATGCAATTCTGGTCCCGGGCAGCAGTGTCAGGACAGAAGGTGTACAGCCCTGAGTGGCCATGACCTTGCTAGTTACTGAGAGACAGGACCAAGGCAAAACAAAAAACGCAACCAGTAAGGATGCAGATTTGAGCCTCACTATCAACTGAGTTTGTATACTGGGTCTGTACAGCACATGAAGGCCCCACAGAGGACACATTTCATGGCACAGTGCACCATAGTCCATGGTGCACTAGCAGCATTCAAGATTAGACAGCTTAGGTACTGGGTCTTAATGGATTTTCAAGGAGTGTGTTTTCTGACTATACTGATGTTAGCCATCAGCTAAATGAGTGTATCATCCCAAAATGTGTAGAACCAAACTGCCTCCAAATCATCTAGTGGCCAGAGAAATCATGAGAAGTGAGAAAATAGGTTGACAATTTAAAAAAACCCCAAAACTTCTGTGATGCGGCTAAACCTCTCATCAACAAGGTTTCAAATCAGTAACCTAAGCTTCCAGAAAGCCACAGAGGAGCAAGTGGAAGGCAAGGAGAGTAAGAGGAGCACCCACGGGAATAACAGAAAACAAAGGAACAAAGCCAGAAAGCTGGTCTTTTGGAGAGGTTTTAGAGTGATTAAACTCTTAGCAGATGAGCTGGAAAAGTCGCCCTTTCTGGCCTGATAGCTTATCTGAATACAAACCCTTTTACCTTAACTTACTCCTACCCAAAGTCTGACTCATCAGAGACTGCAGCTTAGAGCCGTTCAGGAAGCACGGAGCCTTGCTCCATCTGCTGCCCCCAGTCCTGAAGCGAGCTCTTCATGAACCAGAACGCGAGAGCAGTTTCCTGATGAAATGGTTCCTACACTTTTCTAAATTTCTTCTGCAGTACGAACATGATTTGTCATGCTCTATGTGTTGTACATTAGAACTCAGAAGTCACCCTAAAGACAACCCAAGCACTCAACTCTTCAAATAGAAAAGATGCCAAGGTAAACTCACTTGTCCAGAACCTTACACTGAAAGTTATGTAACCCATGCACCACCAGCTTTTGCAAAGACAACACCTGAACAAAGGTAACAGGTGAACTCTTAAAAACTCAAACTTCGCAGGGCATTTTCAAATTTCCAAGTGGCTTGGCAGGCTTCTTATGAATGCTGCAGTTCCTAGATGAAGTGTGTCTTCTTTACTGCTGCTGCATTTCTCCAGGACCCCCCCTCTTTTTTGCTGCATTGATGTAAAATTTGGATATTCAAAAAAACTTACATCTTAAAAAATACAATTAATAAAAGGCACAAATAGTATTCCTGGGATATTGTGGTACAGTGGTAGCACAGCTTGCTCCAGTGCTGTGTAGAGTCTTGACATACTTGATATAAGAGATACACTTTGTCATGTAGGAAAAGTTTTATTTGATAAATATAACTTCATCAACTTTAAAAAAAATACTGGGCACTGTACAATTACGTTACTGGCAATGCACAGAATTTTTAAAGGATTAGACAGCCACAGTATCTGAGGTCCAAAATTATAACCAAGTATTGCTACATATCTCCAGCTACTCATTTTTCATAAAAATTATCACCATTATAAACATTATTTTTATAGGAATATTACTCAAATTATTTTACATATCAAACAGCATTTTAATGTTTTATTTTTATGAAAATAGATGACACATTTTCAGCTTGAAACAAAAATGTCTATAAAGGGGGACTAAAATTAACAAACATGTTTTACATAAAACTCTTTGGTTCGTTAGTTTCATCAGTACCTGCCTTTAAAAAATTCCCTATAAAAATTATTTTTATAGGGAAACGGCATTCATGAAAAAATTCCTCCTTTCCCTCAGCCCCCAGATTTAACAACTTACAGCTCTGCATTGGAAGTATATCAGTGGCCTTGGCTCCTGTCTACTGAGGTTCACAGCTTAGCAGACGGGGTCAGCTCCACCTGCTTCTGCAGTGAGGGTAAGCCTGGTCTCTGAAAACTGAGCTGACAGCTGGCCTTTCGGGTGCTTTGCTTGTTCTCATTTGCTGCTCAGAGTGCAGCAGGGTTAGGTAGACACAGGTCTGCAGAGCATCAGACTCTGAATTCCCCGTTAGCCCCAGGAAACCCTAGCAGTGTGGCTGTCCTCTGGCCACTCCTTCCGGAGCTGAGCAGCGTGCTGAGGCTCCTGCCTAGAGCAGCGTTAAGGGCAGCTGGGAACACAAACTTGGTGTCCTTATCTCTAGGGCTCCAGCCTCCAAAGAGGCAAAGACAGGCTGCAGTGGGGCAAGTAGGGTTCAGAGATATGTGAGAGCACTGCGTAAGCCGCAGAGACACCCGGAGCGCCCTGCTCTGGCTCTGGCAGATACAAGTACAGTAATCATCAGCAGTACTTCCCAAAGAATTTAAAAGAATGCAAAAAAGAGAGAAACTTCTCTGTGTGATTACTGATTGTACTTTTATAACATGGATATTAATACTAGAAAGCTACTGAAGGTTTATAAACTGCCTTGTTACTTTCATAAATAAAAGAAAATTCTCTTAAAATTATAAGGTGGCATTTCTTTAAAAAATGGAGTAAGTTTTGAACAGTAAAGCAGGAGGGGCGTTCGTGGGCATCACTGTTTCAGGGCTAGGGATTGAGCCATGGGTCCCATACATACTTGGCAAGCCCTCAACCCATGAGTACATCCTTACCCTTATTTAATTAAAAAAATATTTTAAAACAAATGGCAGTAGGGATGTGGCTCAGCAGTCGAATGCCTGCTTGGTATGTACAAGGCCCTGGATCTGAGGCCCTGCACCAGGGAGAAGTTCTCCTTAGCTAACTGTGGTACCTAAGGGAAGGGGTGCAATTGTCACATCCCTGAGCCTGTGGTGGCCAGTGGCCCCTGCTGCAGTTGGCCACAGGCCACTTGCTGACTTTAGAGCCCTCATCTCGTGGTAGTGGCCAGTTATTCCCATGGCACAGTAACACTGTTAAAGCAGCTATGATGCAGGCCCCCTGACATCATTTCAGTGTTTTTCTTTTTTAAAAGACAAAAGTCTTGGCCAGGGAAATAGCTCAGTAGAATAAGCACCCACCTGGCAAATGCAGGGTCCTGAGTTCAATCCCCAGTACCGCAAAAAGAAAGAAAGACAAAGTCTTATTATAGAGTCCAGGCTGGTCCCACATGTATGATTGTCCAGCTTTAGCCTCCTGAGTGCTGGGATTTCAGGCAAGTGCTACCATGCCTGGCTGTCACTTTCTACACATATGCTTCACAACAAATTCTAAGAGAAAGCATCCTCTACTAAACTATCCTACTATTTCTGTACTGTTTCCCATCTGGAACAAGTATCAGTGAATGTATGTATTGTATATTGCACTATCTATTCCTTTAAATTATTTCCATAATAAAAGATCTTCCTAACCTAGCTCCTGATTGTCCAAGAAGGGCTGTTTATGAAAATTAATATTTAGCATGAAATGGATAATATAGCATCATGCATTATTTAAAGACAATGGGCACATGCACAATCAAAGAGAAGGCCAGCCAGCCAGGAGGTCTTAACTCTGTCTACCATTCTTAATTCTTGTCCACCAGTCCAAGCGTCACAGTGAAGAGGGAAAGAAATGAAGAGGTGCACAATGATCCTCCACATTGTGAAGGGACGGACAACTTGGCAAAAATACATTTAACTATTTAACTATTTTCTTACAATTTTTACTTTGTTTATGAGCATTATATGCTGAGTAGATAAGCATTCTTAAACTTGTAACCACTTCCAGGTCTTAAAACAATTACTTTTAACAAAGCAAATGACAACACAAATTCAAGATGGAAACTAAGTTTTGAGATGAAAGCAGTCAACTAGACTGACATGCACCTGATCAGTCATTCTTAGTGCTTAATTTACCGTTGTGAAATATTTAGTATCTTAGACTCTGCTTCTTTTACTTTTACACAGTCACACATGACAACATGCCTCACAATAGGACACTAGATAGCATCACCTTACTGTGTAGTCTGTGGTAATCTAGGTAACATATGCTAAAACCCTTTAAGTTATAATTTAGCTGACAGAAGGGCAGGAATAATTTTAAGTTGGTCACAAAAAGATGCTCTTCTCTTATTATGAGTCTAATTAACCACATTTTGATTTGTATAATTAAAACTATTTGCAATATGTAAGTACTGTCAAAACTTTTTATTGACATAGCAAACTTTACAACACTGTCATAAAATACTATTTTAAACAGAGCCTTTGGATAGAGAGAAAATCCAAATCTGTATTAGCCAGTTAAAGCATGCCAAAGAGCCAATGATAAGGACATTAAAATTAATAGTATGATATTTAATCTACCCACTAGAAGTTCTTTATATTAGGGGAAACATTACTAAACATCACTTTGAAATTGGGTGGCGAGTCCTGTTTTCTGGTTCACATGGGATGTCACCTTATGCACAGCCTTCCGGCCGCCACAGCACATCTGGGGAAACCTGGCCCTGTAGTCAACAATGGGCAAATGAGTTCTCCTAGTTTGGTCTGTGAACTTAAAACACACTAATGAACTAACAATACAAATCGCTGAGGTACCAAAATTCCCTATATCTATCCACTTTAACTTTCCCCACAAAAAGCTTTAAATATAACTCTAATAAAAAAATAAGAGTTCTCAAGGCAAACTTTCAGCATAATTTACAGAAGCAGATTTAAATAAAAGTCAATAACCAATCTAATCCTGAAAAATAAACACAAGTAGGAGTTATTTCTTTTTCTATCTTGATATTAAAATACAGTGGCCTAAGCAACATGCTGAAATGCTATTAGGAGCCCATGTACAGGGACAACCCAGACAAAAAGAATAAAAGTGTCTCTCTAGCCACAAATGTTGACATGTTCAAGTTAAGGGGAAAGGAGAAGGGTTCATGTTAATGTTTCTATTTGTTTGCCAAACAAACTCAGAGTGGGTCTGCACTGCTTGCAGGGGCCCCAGAGAGCAACTGTAGAGCTAGCGTGGCCATGGACAGGACAGTCAGCCTTGGACCTGAGGAAAGAAGGTGAGATTGCTCTACAAGCGCTACTGCCTTTAGCAAGTGGACGAGTCCATTGTGGAGAGGGTCAGGATGCTCCTGTCGTTGGTACAGAAAGGATCCGAGGCACTCCATGATCTAGGGCAACAATAAGAGAAGAGTTTGGCTCACCTGGCGCCTACGTTTTAATTGAGAAAAAAACTTGAATCTTAAGATGCAGGACTGACATACAGTTTTAGTTTTAAAATAATTACGGATTCATTTTTTTTTTTATTTTTATTTTTTTTATTCTTGTTTCAGAACCTTTGTTTATTCACTCATTTTTAGGGCTGGCTCAGCCCGCCCCGAGGGCAGGGCTGGCGCAGCATGTGGTGCCGGGGATCAAACTGCGGTCCCTGAAGCCGCCCAAGCTTTCCCAAGCAGGGGCTTTAGACCACTGAGCCATCCTGCCAGGCCCATACGGATTCATTTTTGAATTCTAGAGAAGTTCTTCATATTAGCACTGAATGCCCATCCTATTTACATTTTATAGAAACTTGGGAAGATTATGCTATAGTTATACAGAAATATTTGCCAGAATTCAGACATTATTTAGCATCACCTGTAGGTAATAAAGCATGAGATGTTTTTAAAATCTTAATAATCCAAAAAGAAGGGGCCCGGTGGGATGGCTCAGTGGTCTAAAGCACCTGCTTGGGAAAGCTTGGGCGGCTTCAGGGACAGCGGTTCCATCCCCAGCACCACATGCTGCACCAGCCCTGCCCTCAGGGCGGGCTGAGCCGGCCATAAAAATGAGTGAATAAACAAACAAAGGTTCTGAAATAATAAATAAATAAATTAATTAATTAAAAAAAATCCAAAAAGTATGTTTTTATAGACTGAAACACACAGTTGTACTGAAAAAGCAGCTAGGCTATATGTTGACATGGGGGGGGGGGTACAAACCAAAATTCTCATTTACGAAAAGCCTTGGAATGGAATAACATGCTCATATTATTGGTCACATATTTTTGCTGTAAACTCTGCACTAGACATTTCAGCCTAATTAGCTTGAATGAAGTTAACGGTTTACTCAAAGATAGCAAAGACCCTTGGAGATCACTGGCACTTTTATTGAACTAAGGAAAAATGACTCTGTACTGGTTTGGAAAAGTAAACTATCTGAGTGAGAAGGCCTGAAGCAATCCAACATGTAGTGCTTTATTTGGAGCTATAAACTTAAATTGGCTTGAACTAATTTACTATTTTTAAAATGTATTTGGTACAGGGTCTCACTGTGCAGCTCGGCCTCACAGTGATCCTCCTATTTTGAGCCTCCCCAGCTGTGGGATTACTGGTATGTGCCATCATGCCTGGACTGGTGGCTGGCTCAGCACGCCAGAGGAGGGGCAGAAGTTGCACAGGGATGCCCCCCCCCCCGAACTAATTTAAAATAACACATGACAAAAATTAGCCTGCCATGCTCAAAACAGACAACTCAAGGACAGTATCACATCACCAAAGGAAATGGTGGCTATTCTGAAATTAACAGTATTCAGTGGTAAGTTACTTTTCTGTAACTTCTGCCAGGGAGGACACTTTCCCTGAAGAAGCGTCAGGACAGACCTGGTATTCAGAAGGGCCCTGCTGGTCTTCCTGAATGTCTTGTGTTCTAGAGATTTTTGGATTCTGGGGTAATTCAGGTTTGAATCAATGGGGTGGGGTGGGCAGTCACTGTCAAGTCTGGAATCTAGAGACACTACGGAGATGGGTGAACACGCATGACTGCAGAGTTCTCTATAGTTTTTCTGGCTCCCAGAAAAGCCTGAGCAGTGAGAAAAAGGGTTTGTTTACTTCTGTGTCCCCAGCACCTGAAACTATGTCTGGCATATATTAGGCACCCAGAATTTGTAGAATAAGTGAGTAAAAATAAAAATATGGAGATGACTTACTATAAATATTTATGGGAGGAGGCTACATTTTTAACTGCAACTTAATTGTCAAAACCCTAATTATCTTGAATCAAATTCCAAATTGCCATTATTTTATATTTTCACTTTTTATCCATTCTTTATATTGAAGAAAACCTTTTATTTCAGTGCTACTGGGGATTGAACCCAGAACCTCATGTATCTGAGCCAAGTGTGCTACCACTGAGCTGCTTCCCCAGCTGAAGAAAGATTTAAGTTTTCCTTTATGTCTTGTCTTTTCAAAGGGCACATACGCAATGTTGAATATCATTTTTGACAGATATTAAATACCCGGACTGCATATTAACTCCTTCCTATATCGAAGGTCATTTTCATTAGAATAATGTACTATCAGTACATTATGTATAGAAAATCACCCCTGCTGCAGTACAGCTCTTTAAGGTATTGCATGGCACCATGATGCTCCCTTGGAAGCTAAGCTTGCAATATGGCATACTCCTTTGAAAACATTAAATAAAACCAAAGTAACATTTGTGTGACTGGCTAAGAATTTAATCAGCAGAGAGATCTGTCATATAAAATCCCTGTTTTATTTCTCAAGTGACGTGTGTTACTTCTGTACGTTAAAGGAACAAGCAGCCAAGCGCTTCTACGTCACGTCATGGAGGTCTCAGATTGTCCCACCCTCAACTTAGACATAAAACAGAAATGGAGGATGAAGGCTGCTCGAAAATCAAAATGGAAATGCCAAACATACTTTACAAAGATAATTTTCTGCAGAAACAAAAAACAGGACATACCAAAAGGACTGTTTCAGCTTAACTATAATGTTCACATAGTCCTTTGAGAAGCACCAAGTAGCTCTCTATATAATTTTATTCCCTAGGAAATTATAACTGATATCAAAAGACTTTAATCTACATAAAAAGGAGAATGACAAATGTCACTAATACCATGACCTGAAATGTTGGACAATACTGCAAAGGCATTTATAATCTGTCAAATGTGATACTGATTACTAAGTTAAACATTCTGTTAGAAAAACACCTTAGAAAAGAGTGTGGCACACTTGAGTGAAGAAAAACAGCCCTCAGGTCCTCAAAGCCAGCCCAACAGTGCCCGGACTGGGCTCACCCGGATGACCCGCAGAGTGAGCGCTGCGCAGGACCCAGGGTGCCGAGCCTTCATGGTTTATATCCAAGAGCTGGGTCCATGCACAGTGCAGAAAACACCTGTGGCTCTTTTAAAATTAATATAGATTTTAAATAATTAGCAAAGCTGTATACTGTCATTAGAGAGTTTATGTTGAAGTAGAAATTTTTAAAAGTCTGAAAATTCTTATCAGAGTACCTCAGTCTATTTTCCATTTTGGTCTGTGTGGGAAAGCTGTGTTATTAGCTAAAACAACATGGTGAGTTGGATCCTTCTAAAGCATCATAGCCCAGGGATGGGAAGCTTACTGGCCTAGGTACAAGAAAGAGCTACTTTTTCATAGTGTATTTCATAATATAACTGTATAAGACATAACAAAATCCCATTCAATATAACTATTCATAGTAACTCTTTTATGTGGGATGAACTTACTCCAAAATGGTATCGCAGCATTATGGAAATATTTTGAATCACATGTTAGAATAAATGGGGATTGAAACTACAGGCATTATGCTAACAAAAAAGTGTTATTTATCAATTAAACTGTACCATAAAGACTTGGCCAAAGTAAGGCGAGAATCAAAAGTTACCCAAATTTTAATATATGAATGATATCATGCCCATCACTTTTTAAAAACACAAAGGTAGTCAAACATTAAAACAATTTTTTGTATTAACAGATTAGATCCCTTGTTCCTTGCCTCCAGGAATGAAGCTTTTCTGGGCAGTGGTATGCATAGAAGGCAATGCTACTCACGCGGCACTCTGGGGGAGTGGTTCTCTACACTGCGCCCACTGTGACCCGTCATACACCCTAGGGAAATGTGGCTACCACGTTGTATGATATCATTCACCTAACCAACACTCAATGCAGAGTAAGTGGCTACTTATTCTGTAGTGTCTCCTTAAGAATGATATACACCCTGGGTAAATGTGAAGACATAAATCCATTCATCTTTAAGTGATTTTCAAGTGGCCTTTACCACAAATTGTCTTTCTGGTTGTAGTTCATAAAAGGAAGCGATGATCAGTTTAACTACAGAAGTAGATTTGGGAGGGGACAAAATGCTAAGATTCTTCTGATCCATAACTTATCAATAAATGCCAAGTAAAAGAAACTTAAAAATAATAACCCATTCCATAACTTAATTACACACATTACAAAGGGACGGGAGACAGAAATACAGCCCTGTGTGTCATTCCTGAATGGCTAACAGGAAAATATACACCAAGAGTAAGGGAAGCAAAACCTTCACCCGGAGATTACTTTGTAAGAGACAAAAGGCAAGAGGAAGTTAGCAGAAAGTAAAATAGTAATATAATTGTAAGAAAGTTACACAAATCAAGAGAAAGGACCACATACACACTCCTATTCATCACATTTTAGAATGACTATAAAACAGGACTTTTTGTCCACCATATGAAGTCTCTTCAAAGGTGCCTTTTGAAAGAGCCTCACCCAAAGCCACAGAGCAAAATCTATCATCAAAGTGCTAATAAATAGCAGACTTCCCACTTCACGTTGGTAAAACCAGTTGCTGAGTTACTGGGCATCTAGAGCTGTGGGTCTGTCCTGCTCCGCTTTACAGGACGCTCATCTGCAGCAAAGGCTACTTAGAGAAATGTCCCACCTGCTAAGGTGGGCACCGCCACACCGGCCTAGGGCTCGCTCCAGCATTCTTCTAACAGACGCACTCGTTGTTTCTCCTGGGAAGCAGCACATGGAGTCCAAGCACTTGACACTTGCATTTGTTTCAGTAAGCTAGAGGGAGTGAAGCATAAAAAACTAGTTACATGGCTGTAATTTCTGGACTTGTGAAAGGTAATAAAATAATGATAACAGTACTTTACAACCAAATGCACGTTTTCTATAATATGGGAATGTATGAAGTGTTCATAAAATCATACAAAAATATTTTTAAAACCTTGTGTCCTAATTACAAGTCTAGTGAAGGATTTTAGTCTTTTATTATGGTCAAACTGGCTTATGTCAACCACTCAATGAATTCTAATTCAGCTTGGAGTTTTTGTTTATGTGAGATGCTCCTGCAGTTACAATAAAAGTGTTTAGCAACTGAGAAATGCAGAGTATTTGCTACCTTGAAAACTGAAATAAAGCATAGTAGAACCTAATCTTCAAGAAAAATAAAATCAGCAGTAGCAAGCACTATGCAGTTTTCCTGTGAGTCATGTCTAAGCACATTACATGGGTCTACTCCATCTTTATTTCTGAACAAAGTACTATTGCTTTAGGCTGCTAAACAAGAACTAAGTGGCACCTATGCCTGTAATTAATTTATCTTGTTTTTAAAGGTAACCTGGTGACACATGGATTAAACTTTATTATAAACCACTTGACAGATAATACTATTAAAGTTGAATTAATCTCTCAAAAATGCAGTTTATAGATTCATGCAAAAAAGCCCAGCAAGACAACTTACTTCCATACTACTAACAATTTCAATTGTGTTAAAATGAGGAAATAAAATTGAGTCTGAAACATCTCAGTGAATCCCAACCCTGGTTTTGCTATTCAAGGGCACTTGTACAGTTTCAAGGGTTTTTATTTAAAAAGACAAGCCTAACTCATTTTCCTTTTTTTTTTTTTGTCTTTTTTTTGAGACAGGGTCTCACTATGCAGTTGAGGCTGGCCTTGAGCTCACTTTTGTAGCCCAGGCTGGTCTCGAACTCACACCAATCCTCCTGCCTCAGCCTCCCGAGTGCTGGGATTACAGGCGTGCGCCACCACGCCCGGCCTCATTTTCCTTTACATATATATAACATCTTGTGGAACACATTTTCTGAAGATAATGAAGAACATAACATGAATTTGGTATAAGATCTTTTCCAGAGGTTGGGAATCACTGGGCATCAGTGGAGCATGGTAATGGAGACGTGCATGGAGATGGTCACATTGGACAAACAACACAGTGGGAGACAAGTGCCCTGGCTCTGAGGGCCATCGACTGGTAAGGGCCTGAGATCTGTGCCTGAGCAGTGCGAGGTCAAGCCCAGCTCTTGCTCGGCAGCTGCCAGGTTCACCAGTGCTGTGCTGTGGGACTGGCTAGGCAGCAGTTCAGAAGGAAACCTCGTGTGTTCTCTCACTCAAATGCCTTTGCCTTAGGGTCATGCAGGCTACTGCTTCTTACACTGACTTGTGAGATATTTATTAGGTTTGGGAAGCACTAAACTCAATGAAGCTCTAAACAGACTTTTCAAGAAAGGCATCACTAAATCAGGTTTGGGATCCGTCTCTGAAGGAAGCCGGAGCTACTACAATTCTCCAGACTCTCTGTGTACTTCATTCCCTATCTTTGCACAGGAAACACCAATCTGCACCAGAAGAAACATTGTTATTCAGAAGCATAGCCTGGGAAATGCTGGTTTGAGTAACAAAACTTCATCAATTTCCCAGCTTTGTCTTTGCCCTGGGTTCCAGTTTCTCCCAAACTTCCATTCATCTTGGTAGGAACCCAGACTCAGTGTACCCACATGGTTAGGCTTGCAGACAGCTCCATCTGCTGCAAGGGTGTTTTCTTTTTAAAAATTTTTTCTGTCTTTTTGAGAGTCTTGCTATCGAGTTTGGGGTGGCCTTGAGCTTACTTCATAGTCTAGGCTGGTCTTGAATTCACAATGATCCTCCTGCCTGAGCCTCCAGAGTGCTGGGATTACAAATGTGTGCTACTATGCCCTGCCAAGAGCCTTTTCTAACCAGGCTTCCCATTGCCTTTCCTGCCCTACTTCCATTCTCTTTGTGGGTCAAACCCAATCAGCCAGGGGGACTTGAGTCGGTACTGCTACCAATCAGGGCAGTCTACGAAACTTACCTACCCTTTTCAACTATGACTTATCACTTCCTCTGTGTGCTATTCCACTGCTTGGCATCACTTTTTAAGTGGTACAAGCACTGAAATTCAACTTACGCATTTACTGAGCAGGCAAGTGCAACCCTGCCCTCAAGGTAAGAAGTGGGAAGAGACCAGTTGGAAGCACAGGGCAACTTCAGTCGTGCTCAGGGAGCGCTTACTGTGCACATACAGGATGCTCATGATCAGCTCCTTTAGAACTTACACAATTGCCCTGTGTTACAAGCACTATAATTATCCTCATTTCATACAAAGAGGTCAAGAATTCGCTCAAGGTCATTCACTCAAGCTGGAGCTTCAGTTTTAATTTTTAAATTCAGGAGCCCCAAACCCTTTACCAAACTACTCTATTTTCTTATACTTTGGTCTCAGACAGATGACTCTGAAAAGACAAGGAAAGCGCAAACCTAATGTTTCTGGTAGTACTAGTGGAAAGGCAAGAAAGACAATGGCATCTGAAATATATGTTGGAGGATGGGTGGATTTCAATGGCCAGACATGGGGCCTTGAAGGCATTTCCAAGCAGAGGGAAGAGGATGAATAACCATGGGGCACAGTGGGGGGTGTATTCACCTGACCCCTTACAAAAAAGCCACTATGGTCACTGGCTCAGTGCTGATCTGTAAATCTAGCCCACAAAATACATGTTTCTGGCCAGTGAGAAGAATTCAGAGTGTTTTATGGTAATTTGACAGAACTAAAGCAAATTTAATAACAATTTTAAAACTCAGTTATTTTGTAAAATTTCATTTTCCTAATAACTAATTTTTTAATTGTACTTACAAGTACTAGACCATGGTGGACAGGAAATCACAAATAGGGAAACCAACTGTCCTTGCAACACATCTATTTGGGGAGGACAGATCTTGACCAAAAGGTTAGGCATGGGGCTTCTCTAATCCTTCCTAGTTGAGTAATGAGTGTTCTTCAGTGGCTGCTCAATCTGCTGAAAGGGGTATTACTGACATCTGGGTCACCAGCATGGGGTGCACACAGATTTAGACCTAACTGTAGGGAATTTTCTTGTTTTGCATTCATTGTAATACCTAAAGATGTGGACTAAAACATGGACACCCTGAGAGAGACAGTGAAACACATACATATACATACACACAGAAAGAAACACCATGAAATACCAAATATGCTACAAAGAAATGACTCCTTCAGATTACCTTCTGACCTAAATAAAACCTACTTCCTTTCCTTTCCTAAACAGGAAAAACAAAAACAAAACAACCCAGCTGCTCTGAAAAAGCTGAAAAAATATTTCTGGAAAGCTCTCTATGGAAAACACTGTCCTGTCTTCTAGCAAACCTCCAAGCACTACCACTTTCCCACATGCCTATCTTTGATTTCAGTATCCACAAGCTGGGAGCTCAGGGAATGTGTCGCCACCACCACAAGGAGAACTGGGATGCTTATTCTTGTTTCACTCAAAGAAAGGGGAGAGAATCATAGCACTTTGGGAAAGGGTAGCTGTAAACCCTAGGAAAAAAGTAAGCTGATTAGAGAAGGCCTACCAGAAAACAATCTTAAAATTTTAGTTTACCAGAAATCTGGATTTATTGCTAAGCCTCATTCTCTACCACACTTGTTTTCTGGAAACAACCACAAAAGAGGTAGCAGAGCTGCTAGCGAAATGACCATGGGTTCTAACCTGGCTGTGTGCAGCCAACGAAAACGGCTACCATTTTTACAGAACTTGCCTTCTGAAATAAATCTAGGCTGACTGCTTTTTTGATTTAAGACAGTCTGGTTATGTTGTTCAGGCTGGCCTTGAATTCTCTGTTAGCCTAGGCTGGCTCTGCCTCCACCTCCTGAGTGCTGGGTTATAGGCATGTGCCACCATGCTGGGTTGGGCTCTGGATCTTATTTCTGTTACTCTTTTATCAATGACAGTAAATGCTCTGAAGTTCCTTCTGTTGCTTACCAAGTATCTTACTTAAACTTTATAAATGTTAGACAATTACCTTACATTTTATAACTGATGTCACACCTATGACATCATATAAAATTTTCTTAGGATGGGTAAACTATTAACTGCATGAGTATGATTTTCTCTTAAAGTTGTTTTATGTACTGGATGAGCAGTGTAAACATCTTCCCTTTGTCTTAACCAAAACCGTAAACTCTTAATTAAAAAAAAAAGTTTGGGTTTATGGAAATCCTTTTTTTTTCAATATGAAATCAAATCATCAAGCACTACACTGACCTGCAACTGGCTGGGGATGTTTCCCACAGCAAGTCAGTGGCCACTCCACCTGTACTGCAGATGGCTAGGATGGTGGGTATGCAGGGTCTGCTGAGGGCCCTTCCTCCAGAGCACCCCTCTCACCTGCCCCTTCCTCCTCCCTCCCCTAAGTACAACAAACCACTGAGTGAAATGTGGAAATTAGGAAAGACAAGTATAAATATAAAAATATCTCTTTTTAGGCTTGCTAGAGAGGAGGAGATTTCTGCATGTGTTGCCTAAATTCAACTATGAAAATAAACATAAGCATTGTATTAGATAAGTCTGCTCCAATCATTTGGCTTATTTCTAGTTAGAGAGCAGGCTGGACTCCTTTTATTTTACTGATGTGCTTATTCAACTAGTTATGTGATATCTAGGTAGGAGGAGTATCAGATGCAAAAGACTAACCCCCCTAATTTAATGGAGAGGGTAAGGGAGGAAATTCCTTGTCATTCTGATACAAATCTAACCTTAGTGGTAGGATTTTTTAAGTCTTCATAATTACTATATGTAAAAATATTCTGCATATCCTAGTATGGCTTAGAAGTGATTACGGTTTATTCCACGAAATGGGAATAAACAAAGCGTTTATCAATTCATTTTTATCAAGACAAACTATAAAAATTAAAAGAACTGAGTTTGTTAAATATCAATTAGCAGAATAACATTGAGTCTACAAACTTATTCGAGTGTTCAGCTCAAGTGTGAGATTCAGATAAACAAGTCAGTGTCTACCCACATTATGATACACAACTTCCAAAGGGACAATGATTTTAGAAATAATAGTTTCAGTATATTTTTAAAGGGAGTTACTTGTTGCATGAGGCTGTGAGAATACTTTACCAGATTAGAATATGAGGTAAAGAATGATTACTATAATATGACGGGAAGATTAATAAGCTATTCAGGGGTAGACAATATGAAAATGTGAAGACCGCAACAATGAAACAGAACTAAACCAAAACAGTGTGTGAGACATGGAACAGGCAATAGTGAGGTGGATGGACGGGCCAGTCCTCCAGGCATGCTCCAGCAGGAGGTGGCAGGCGAGTTCTTAGCAAGCCCGGCACAGTACTACCTAGTTCGCGCATCAACTGTCCTGCTGGCTGCAAGCCTCAGCTAGCAGGTGCCTACTGTTCTCCCCTCTGTGCTGGCTTTCAGCAAATTCACATGCTGAGCTGACTGCACCCTTATCTTCTTCCATCTAGAAGAACAGAAAAGCAACAAGCCTTGTATTACAGAAAGATCTTCATGTAGTACCTAGGGTTAGAATCAAAGCAGTGGGTTGGGTCCACAAACTGCAATGCACAAATTAATGTTCACACAGTGGCACGTGCACTGTGACAGGACTGAATGAGCTTCTGAATGGGACACCACAAAGCACACAAAGCATGAGTTCTCAGTGCAGAGCTCTCACTAAACATACAGCCAGGTTGAAACCAAATTTCTGTTAACAAAATTCATTCTTCGCTTCTCATTCTTCTGCCTCTGTAGTAGCTAGCTGGATTTCAGCAAAGTGCAAGTGTCAGAAACATGAAAAGGGGCTTGGATTAGTTGTGAACAAATTAATTTACCTTTAAATATATATATTGTATTTGGTTGCTACAGGGTTTCACTACACAGCTCAAACTCAGTGATCCTCCTGCTTTCAACCTCCACAGCACTGGGATTACAGGCTACATCGTAGGGGCAGGACAGGTGTGGCTTGTGATAGAACCGAAGCCCCTGCATTGGCCTATGCTTATCTAAGCAGGAGCTTTAGTCTGCTGAGCTATCTTGCTGGCCCTAATTTGAAATATATTTTAGCAAAGGTCAGTAACTTACAATCTTGCTATTTTCTTTTTAATATTCGGGCTAGAGACCCAGGTTTAATCCAAACATGTGCCTACAGTCATCCTTATTTTTAATCTTTTTTCAGTTATGAGACAATGTCCACACAATGATAATGGATTTTGCCTCATCTGCTTTTTTCTATTTTAGGTCTGACCAAAACTAGTCCTACTGAAAAAAAAAGAAAAAGGCAGAACCCCCTGGTTTCAGGAGTACTGTTAAGTTTATATGATATTTATCTATAAGAAAAGGAACATACTCAAAAAATGAGCTTTATCCATTGTACTAAATACACAAAAATAAAAAATCGGGACATTTTAGATATAAAAAATGAGCTTTATCAATCAAAAGCTTCTTAGAAAGTACCAACCTAATTAAAGATCGGAACACTCTTAAAGATACCTGGTATCTATATAACTTGGCTTGTCAATATAGTTAAGCAACCACGGATGAATCCATGGGGTTCCTATAGTCACACTTTAAGAAATGATGCCTTCAAAACTCACAGAATGGGCTGGTGAGATGATTCAGTGTTCTAAAGTGCCCGCTTAGGGAACCGCAGAGACTGAGGTTCCATCCCTGGAACCACATGTTGTGCCAACCCCATCCCCAGGGCAGGCTGAGTTGGCCAGTAAAAAAAAAGAAGGAAAAAAAGTACCTCACAGGACACATCCACAGTGGTGCACAAACAGCTGCTTACTATTCAGGCGAGCAGCTGTTATTTCTGTGTGGCCTTTGGACAGGCAAAATATTTCTTTTTGTTTTACTTTGTTGTTGACTAAGTGAATAGACTGTGGCGTGTACTTAAAATGATCATGTAAGTGTGGAAACTGGAGGCCCAGAAGGAGAATGCACTAGGGAGCACATCTAGTTGGGGTGGTGGGGAGGACAAGTGCACCATGGGCACAGGGCCAGCCACAGACTCTTGTCCCATGTTGTGCCACTGACTGGGAGTGGCACAGGAAGGGGACCTGGCCAATGCACTCTTCTCTCTCTGTGGTCTTCCACTGATGCGCATTACAGAGCTTGGAATCACATTGACTTGTGATCTCCTTTCCTCATTCTTTTGAGGTGTGGCATTCTTTTTAGGCTGAGAATCAAAGAGTGGCTTGATTTAAGACATTATGTGAAAACACAATTTCATAACAGTATTATTCAGGATGCAAAATGTTATTCTCACTCGGCAAAAGGATTGGCTAGAGTGTTCTTTTAACTCATGAACATTCTTAAGGCCTTACAATAAAAGAAATGTTCAATACTGTGAGAGATACTTGCTGTTTTCAGAAAATCACTCATCGGTACAATTGGGTGTAAGTACATGGCTCATCCAGAAGGGAAAGTAAGTCCTCAATATTTGTCTTGATTTGAGCACTGGCTTTATTTTTTTGGGCTGGCTCAGGCTGCCTTAATGGTGGGTCTGGGGAATAAACCAGTGTCCCCTGTGCCTGACTGGGACTGCCAGCACAGGTGCTTAAACCATTGAGTTAACCCAAAAGCCCCCTGAGCTCTGGCTTTAAACATGAAATTTAGTTTATTACTTCAACACCCACATGTATATTCATCTTTAATTATGTATCTTAGTAATTCAAAGTAGAATTTAATAAAACATCAAAAGATGCTAGAGGCTTGGTAAAACTTTAAAAAAAATGGCTCAAAATTATAAACTCATGGTGGTGCCTTGTCAAAGCCATGCAATCAAGTGAATGGAGACAGAAAACTTACAGAATACAAAAGAACTTAAAAAGTTGGGTGTGGTGGCGCATGCCTATAATCCCCAGCACTGGGGAGGCTGAGGCAGGGGGATTACTGTGAATTTGAGGCTAGCCTGGGCTAACAAGTGAACTCAAAATCAGCCTGGATTACAGAGTTTCTGTTAACAAACAAACAAACAAATGAATTAAAAAATATACATGATTAAGGGTCTGTAAGATGCAAACAAGGTAAGAAATTAATAAGTGCTAAAGTAAGAAAAAAATTGTTACTTTTTCTCTTCAAAAATTCAATTAAACCTAACACCTCATTTTGGTATATTATCAAATGTTCTAAGACTTAAGTTTCCCCTCCTTTCCTTGTATTTTTTGGTAAGGGTCTATAGGGTCTCACTGCGTAGATCAGATTCATAATGATTGGCCTGTGTTCAGCCTCCCAAGAGATAGGATTACAGGTGTGCGCCACCATGCTCAGTGTCAACTGCCTGTGACTTGAAGAATTGAATCCTGGCGCTGTTATCTGCCTAAGCAGGTGCTTTCATCTGCTGAGCTATTTGGCCAGCCCTTAGGATTTAAGTTTTCATTCCCATCTCTCAAAAGATATCTCTAACTACTGGTTATTTTTATGGACACTGAAGGCATTGCTGTATCTGTGGAGATACAGGTACAACATATTATTCCATTTATAGGAGCACTACTAGGAGCAGGGACATGAAACGAACACACAAGTATTTGCAACACAGGTTTAAGGCAAGACAAAAAATGAGCAATTTTTACTTCTAAGTACAACTTAATAGTTTTAATGTTACGAAGGTTTTCTGTAGCTTTCAATAGTCAACATGCAGTAGCAGCCTTAAATATGAATATGATAAGCAGAAGCATTAGAATGCTAGAATAAAGTTAAGGTATAAAAATATATAATAAGGTACAGTTCTGTCCTGTTATGCTGAATTTTTATCTAAATTTTCTTTCCAAAGAAGAAATGATTTTTTTTTCTAATGTGTTAACACACACATTAATAAAGGTCAAATCAGTCAGAGACAGAGCTGTGCTGACCAAAGCGCCCGCTCACTGCGCATGCCTCTGCCCATCTGGAGTCACCGACCGCAGCATGCAGAAGTGGAGCGAGTCTACTCCTACTCTACCTAAGTCTGCTCAGGTGATCCCTTGCCCTGGACAAAGGCTGCAGTGCGATGAACTCGTCACTGAAAGCGACTGTGTTGGAGTACATCTATAAGTGGACAGAAAAGGGATGGGACATACAACAAGTCAGTGCATGGCATTCATCACCTAGGAGACAGACACAAGACAGGCTCTGTCACACCCAACACCTGTCCCCTCACGGGTAGGGCAGATACATGGTACACATACATGGCTGATATGCTCAGTGTATAGGCTTTGCCATAGGAACATTTATTCTTGGTTCTTAATACCACACTGTAATTCTGAAGAAAAACAGCTCAGAATAAATGCTGACAGCTCTTCTTTCCATAGGGTTTTGCATGCTCATTTTGGTAAACAAGTAAATTAACAACTTTCTAGTCATTTCTCTATCATTTCAAACTAGAAGTGAGGGTATAGGCTGAAATAACAATGATTACTGTTTGTAGCAAAGGAATAATGTAACACACAGGATCTGAGAAACTATATTCTTTCAATTAAAAAAAAAACAAAACAAATAAATGACTAAAAAAACCACCTCCACAGGATAGGTATCTGAGCGAAAGTGGACATTTCCTTTTTCAATGAGTCCATCTACTTTTTCTCCTTATCATTTGTAAATTAGCTCAGCGAGCCAAAAGAGAAGATTATACTGTTTACACATGCAACTGAAATGTCTGACAATAAGTACATTCTATTTTTAATTCCTTTTTATTTTTTTTTATTTTTTTTTTTTTTTTTGCGGAACCAGGGATTGAACTCACAACCTTGTACTTGCCAGGCAGGCACTTGTGCCCCTGAACCATCTCCCTGGCCCCTAATTCCTTTTTAAATTAGGTTAAAAAACAAAATATGTATAAAAACAAAACATATAAAAAGTTAATATGCTGTTAACTTTTTTCTTAAGGAACTATCTTAAGGTACAGATATTTCCTATGAAATCCTTTAGAGACTAGAGGGGAGGGGAGTGAAAAAATAATTAAGTTGTGCCGACTCGCTGCAGGAATGGCATCAGTATTTGCTGCACATGTGGACCAATAAAAATTTTATTTATTTATTTATTTTTATGGCCGGCTCAGCCTGCCCTGTGGGCAGGGCTGGTGCAGCATATGGTGCCGGGGATCAAACCGCAGTCCCTGCAGCCGCCCAAGCTTTCCTAAGCAGGTGCTTTAGACCACTGAGCCATCCCGCTGGGCCCCAATAAAAATTTAAAGAGACTCTAGAAAGTGTAATAAGAGTTAACATCAGTTTTTATATCCAGGCATGGTGGCGCAAGCCTGTAATCCCAGCACTTGGGAGGCTGAGGCAGAAGGATCAATGTCCATTCAAGACCAGCCTGGGCTACAAAAGTGAGCTCAAGATCAGTCTGAAATACCTAGCGAGAACCTGTCTCAAGAAGACAAAAAAGGAATCTAAGCAAAAGTCAGTGCTTTCAGAAGGTCAGAGTTAGGAGAGCAGAAATATCTATTTATACACAAACTGGAAGGTGTCTTGGAACAGAATGCAATGTAAAGAGGAAATTATGAATAATGAGTTTAGCCCAATAAAAGAGCAGTATTTTTTTGTTTAAAAAAAAAAAAAGAAACTCTACGAAAAATTACATATGCTCCACTACCATAAAATTTGTAAGGATAAATATAAACATGATTACTTTTGTAAAGGGTTACATTTTTATACTGATGCCATTTACTTTTTTGGTCAAACATATATATGTAGGAGAAGACAGAAAAACTGCTTCCCATCAAGGTTTTTAAAAATCATAATAAATACTGTTTAAAATTAGTGCTCTTTTTTTTTTTTTTTTTTTAATGTATTTGGTTGGGGGTCTCATTACGCAGCTCAGACTTGTAGTAATCCTATTTTCAACCTCCCCATTGTTGAAATTACAGGTGTATGACACCATGCCTAGTCTCAGTGCCTGGCTGAGCATGTCTAGGAGCCTGGCCAGTTCAGCATGCAGTGCCAAGGATTCGATTCCAATTCTTACACTTGCGTAAGCAGGCACTTAGTCCACTGAGCTATCTTGCTGGCCCTTATTTATTTATTTATTTATTTATGCATGCTTTCTTGAGACAGGGACTTGCTATCTAATTCAAGATGGGCCTGAACTCAAGCTAGGCTCAGGATGGCCTTGAACTCACAGCAATCTTTTTGCCTTAGTCTCGCCCAAGTGCTGGGATTACAGGTGTGCACCATCATTATCGTTGGCCTCTTTTACTTTATCTGAAGATCAGAAATAGTAAGGCAGACACACCTTTCTGATACAGATTTTAAACATATGCAAAAGTCTGTCTTTACTCAATTATATACAGGCAGATGCAATGAGATTATGTCACTCTCCCTGCCCCCCAGATCTCTATCCTAAAGAATATTCTCATCTTCAGCATACCTATGATAACTTTCTTATCAAGGACCAACTATTATTCTGATTTTACACAGGAGGAAACAGAAGTCTAGCAAAGTGACTTTGGTCATGCACCTTACAAACGGATCTGGGTCACAGTATTTTAATTCAAATCTGTCAGGCTTCACAGGCCTATACTCTTATGGAGGCAGCTCTTTAAAGAATGTGTTTCTTTCTTCTTCCTTCCCTTCCTTCTTCTTTTCTTTTTTTTAGGGAAGGGTCTACAGGATGTTCAGGATTTCACTACTAGATCAGGACTCCTAGTGATCTGCCTGTTTAAGGCCTCCCAAGAGCTGGGATTATAGACACACGCCACCATGCCCAGTCTCAACTGCCATCTCAACAGCTGGCATGGCAGGCCTGGGAATCAAACCCCTGGCCCCTGTGTCTGCTTGCAGGTACTTTAATCTGCTGAGCTATTTGGCCAGCCCTGTGGCTCCTTTACTGGTCAAATATACAGAAAGGGCATGGTCAAACAAAGAGCTATAGTTTCTCAAGCAACTACTCCATATTTAAACACTCTTTCATTTAATGTTTCAAGAAGAAAAAGTAAGAAAAGATTTGTCAGAATTTTACCAATGAGGAAACTGAGATTCAAAGTGAGACTTATCAAGGCCCCAGGTCATATTCTTAAGCATTACATAGTTTATTTAATATTCATTAATTTAAATATCTGACATTAATTTAAATATTTACATGTATTTTGTAAAAAATATGTTTTGTATTTTTTTTTCCAATTGAGGCGATGGTACATTCTTTTCTTTTTCTTTAACAGATTATAAATTTGTTAATGCTCTTTATCTTCAGAAAAGCAGAGCAACTTTTGTTAATCTCCTCTATTCTTATTTGAAATTGTTTGGGTTTCTACCCTTTATTAAGTATTGTTATTACTTCTTTTTTTTTTTTTTGTCTTTTTGAGACAGGGTCTCACTATGCAGCTCAGGCTGGCCTTCAGCTCACTTTGGTAGCCCAGGCTGGTCTCGAACTTGCACTAATCCTCCTGCCTCAGCCTCCCAAGTGCTGGGATTATAGGCGCGTGCCACCATGCCCAGCTTGTTATTACTTTTATTTTATTTTTCTTTTCAAAAACATGATAGTAGTACATTCCCAATAACTGATACAATGCATATTGTTGTCCTTATAGTAGTTATACAGAGCACAGGGTGTGTAGACATCATAATTTTTCTAATCAGTGTTGGTACAAAAAATGTCTTCTCAATGAACCAAGAGAAAGTAGCTGTATACACAGTCCAGTATTCCATAATCGCAATAGATTACTGGCAGAACTGGCAATGTTGCAAACTGTTGATTTTTTTTTTTTTTTTTTTTTGTCTTTTTGAGACAGGGTCTCGCTATGCAGTTGAAGCTGGTCCTGAGCTCACTTTTGTAGCCCAGGCTGGTCTCGAACTCGCATCAATCCTCCTGCCTCAGCCTCCCAAGTGCTGGGATTACAGGCATGAGCCACCACGCCCGGCCAAACTGTTGATTTTAAGCCTATTATCGCTCAGCATACCAATCTAGTTTTATGTTTCATGCCTTGTGGTTAAACTTTTCTGCTGGGCGGTTAAGGGCAAGTTAAAGCAAGACCTGCATAACAAAACATGTAACTTTTTATCTCCCAAATCAGTCAAATCCTCTCAGGAATTACTTTGAAAAAATGTTTTCTAAAAAATGTTTAAATAATTTATTCCAGATTCTTTTGTTAAATGTGTGTGTGTGTTTTGGCATTAGAAATCAAACTCATGACCTTGCATTTGTCAGCAGGCACTGTGCTACTGAACTATATCCCCATCCCTGCAGTTTATCAATAATGCAATTTTTAAAGCTAGAGAATTTACTAAAATGCTTATATTGTAAAATACTTGATACAGGGATGGCTAATTTCCTATTTTCAAGAAAGGCAAATTAAAATCACAGTCAATGATCACTAAAATTCCTAATGAAAAGTAAATGAATACTAAAAGTGCTTACCTGGGCCTTTTCAGTACTAGTAGGATAGAGATGTCGGTCGAACACTTTCTTTACAACATCAAGAAATAGACAAGTAACAACCATAAGGATTATGGCAAACCAAACAGAACCACTTGATAGGAGTTGAATAAATACAAAATACATATTCTGGGAACTCAAAAAGGGCCTGTGGAGAAAGACAGCGGGCCACATAAAAATAAAAACTAAAGTGACTTAAGCCAAGACTCCATAGAACTTACTCTATTTCAAAGTAGCAATTTTAAGAGCACCCAAGAAAAATATTCAATTGAAATTAGCATAACATCACTGAGTGGCGAATAAGGCAAGACAACTAGTTAAGCATAAAATTCAATTTAACAATTTAATTTTTTTTAGTTATACTTTTTTTCCCTTTTTTTTTTTTTTTGCAGGACTGGGAGTTCAACCTCACAACCTTGCACTTGCCAGGAAGCACTTGTGCCATGGAACTATCCCCCCAGCCCCTAACTATTTTTAATAAAAACTAATTTTTTTTATTAAAGGGAAAGTAGGGCCATGGATATATATAGCTCAGTGGCATAGTACCTGCCTGGCTAGCTCAAGGTCCTGAGTTTGACTTCTTATACTTAATAATAATAATGAGGAGGAGGAGGAGGAGGATGGAAGAGGAGGAGGAAGAGGAGGAAGAGGAAGAGAATAGAAAAGTGGCAGACAGTTCACTAGAGCCCTTTTTTAGTGTCAGGACAGCAAAACAATGTAGTGTTACTGACTGAAGAGGCTAAGAAAAGAAAGAGTACATAACAAAACATTTTTTATTGCTTTAATTGATTAGTTAAAAACCTGTGAAAGACTGCTCAAATCTTAGGCTGAAAGTGTTACTCAGAGGCTCATGCACAAAAAGCAGCCGGCAGATCCCTTCACTACACAGTGACCTGAGCGCAGACATGGTAATGGGGTGGGTTGGTTACAGTGGCTGGGGGCCAGGCCGGAGCAGTGAAAGGGCTGAGGTTCCTGTTCTTTTGCCACTGCAGGGTTGCTCCTCTGCGGAGGTTTCCACCTCCAACCTTTCTTCCCATCTGATCCCCTCTGTTGGCTGAGGCCCGAGTGGGCTGAAGGCAATACCTAAGGGGCTGAGGTCAGGAGTGAGACCTTTGCCAATGTCTCCTCCTGGCCCACCTGTCTCATCTGTGCTCTCAAGGCCTGTGTGGTGGCTCCAGCCTATTCCAATGGCAGCCCTACTAACAAAGCAGGAATGGTTGGCAGGGTCATGGGGTGTTCCTTAAGTGTGTCAATGAGGTGTTGGTCTAGGGATGGATCAGTACTTGCTGGACTAGAAAATGCCCTACAAGAGGATTCAAGAGGTGATGCCTTACGCTAGGGATTGAGCTCAGTGTAGAGCACTGGCCTACATCCACAAGGTGCTGGGTTCAATCCTTGTACTCCCCACCTTCCACAAAGGCACTGGCTTTGTAGAATGGGATATGTGGGACTTCCTGAAGGGCCCCCGGGGCAGAGGTTAAGGGATGAGCCTGGCTTGCAGAGAAACCTGCTCTGCCCAGGCACCTTGGTCTGTGGGCAGCCTCAAGCACAGATCTCAGGGAGCCCGAGGCCCACAGCAGTGTGATTCAGGGGGCTTGGGAGTCTATCACTTCCCAAGACTATGGGAAATACAGAAGCAGAAAGGAAGAGGGTTATAGACAACAGGATGCAGTTTTTTTTTTAGATCCTACACGGAAGCAAATGATTTACCTAATCCAAGTTTTTTGCCTAGTAAATGGATCAAAGAGACAGCAGGCAAATGTAATATAAATTCTCCAAAAGGAGACATTAGTTGTCTAGCATTTACCAAAAAATCATGGGAGAAACATAAATCACTCTTTTGCCAGTACTGGGGACTGAACCCAGGACTTTCACAGTAAGCTACATCCCCCCAACCCAATTGTTTGTTTGAGTCAGGGTCTTGCTATGTAATACAGGTTGGCCTTGGACTCATTAGGTAGCCTATGCTGGCCTTAAGAATTTGCAGTAATTCTCCTGCCTCAATCTCCCAAGGGCTGGGAGAACAGGAGTGAGCTACCATGCTCAGCACTTCCAGTTCCATTCTTATTTTTCACTTTGAAACAGGATCTTGCTGAGTGCTAAACTGCCCATGCTGGACCAGAACTTTGGTTCTTCACAGCTCAGCCTACCACTGTGTTGACATTATAAGCATGTACTATCATGCTTAGCTGAGAAGTGCAGACTTTAATTATCAGCATCAATTAGTACCCGACTTCACTGCTTAAATATACAACACAGTTTGAGAGAGAAATCAACTCAACACTCAAAATTTGATGGTCTTACGGATTTATTTTATTTTATTTTTTAAATAATTTTTTATTTTATTTTATTTTTTTCTTGTTTCAGACCTTCATTTGTTTATTTATTTGTATGACCGGCTCAGCCTGCCCTGAGGGCAGGGCTGGTGCAGCATGTGGTGCTGGGGATCGAACTGCAGTCCCTGAAGCCGCCCAAGCTTTCCTAAGCAGACACTTTAGACCACTGAACCATCCTGCCGTGTCCCTGGACTTATTTTAGTACATATATAAAATAATTTAAATATAGTTATTCTAAAGAATATCTATCATGATTACTTTTTTTTTTTTTTTTTTTTTTTACATATTTAGTACAGTGTCTACAGGGTCTCAATACAGATAACCTGTAGTGATCTTCCTGTTTTCAGCCTCCTAGCACTGGGATTATAGGCATGTGCCACCATGCCCAGTCTTGATTACTTTTTTAACTTTGTGATGCTAAGGCTTAGTTTCTACATAGGAAATATAAGAATAAGATTATGGTGATGAGTAAATTACTGTCATATAAAATGTCTAGAATGTTTAAAACATTTATATAAAATGTCGAGGTATTCACCAAATGTTAAATTTAGTTTTTTCTTCCCTACACATTAGTAAGATAAATGGAATTAATTTATTAGGATTGGATCTCAAAACTACTCTGAGCAGAATTTGCTCATATTATAACCCAATACAATAAATGTTTATCACAGTTAAATACAAGTTGGTGTGGTAGTACACTCCTGTAATCCCAACATTCAGGAGGCTAAAGAAAGAGGACTGCTGTAAAAGTTTGAGGCTAAGCTGAGCTATACAATGAGTTCAAGACTAGCCTGGACTACATACACACACACACACACACACACACACACACACACACAAATAAGTAAAATAAAAATTTTAAAAAGTGTAGTTACTCACCAGAGAATTCCACTATAAAATAAAGAAAATATAAAATAAAATATAATAGATCCCCAGGTAACAAGGTGATTGATCCAGGTCCAAAAATGAGTTTCTAAAGCCATCTAAAAGTAAAAAAATTAAGTCTTAGAAATATAAAGCAATAAAACTTTATCTTGTCAGATTAAGCTTAACAATAAAACATTATAAAAAATTTAATGAAAAGGTACTAGTTGAAAACTATAATTTCACGTTTATAGTATGTTTTTTTCTTTTTTTCTTTTTTTGTCTTTTTGAGACGGGGTCTCGCTGTGCAAGTTCAGGCTGGCCTTGAGTTCACTTTCAGAGCCCAGGCTGGTCTTGAACTCACACTGATCCTCCTGCCTCAGCCTTCCAAGTGCTGAGATTACAGGCGTGCGCCACCATGCCCAGCTTATAGTATTTTTCTTTTATGAGGAAGCAGCATTGATATTTCATGGGATAACTGTATTTCAGATCCATGGCTTTAAAAAAATTGTGCCAGTTGTTTTCTACCATACACAGAAAAGCAGAATTTCAGTGATTTCTTTTTTAAAAATGGAAGCTTTCCAAAATAATAAACTTAAAAGATTTTTATGAGAAACAATTTAAATAAATTATTAAAATCACAATCTGAAAATGTTCACTGCTGTAAAAGGAAAAGGGAAAATACTTAACTATGGCAAAACACATGAAGGAAGTTAACTATTAATTATACATACACAAAGTCCAAGCACATTTCTACATTTAGTACCATACCTTTACTGTGACTGTAATGACCATGACTGTGAAGACCAAAGTGCCAAATGTCCAGTTTCCAAACATCTAAACAGAAAAAGTGGACTATTGCATTATGTGGCAAGGCAAAGTTACTACTCCATTTCTACCAAAAATTCTTTTTTTAGGGTTGGGTACTGGGGACTGAACCCAGGAGCTCACATGTGCTAGATAAGTGCATTACTACTGAGCCACATGCCTGGCACTGAAAATCATTAAACATGTGAAATCTTGTGACTATATTAACAAAGATGAAAGAATATAAGCTTTATGGTGCTTATTATTATGAACAATATCTTCACATGTGGAATCCCAGGACGGGTTTCCAGCTGCACAGCACTGAGGGTTTTTAGTTAGAAAGCTGAGTGCTTTCATTCCTGCCATTCTGTAAGATGGTAACAAATTACAACTGCCATTATATTCTGAAAAATTTTCAACCAGAAGTATAGTATATGACTCGGCACAGTATTTCTGGGCAACATATGCAGAGCAGCAAAATGAGATTTTTTTTGCTTCTCTGAACTGATAAAACTACACTGTTTTAACTGTAAATTTTAAATGTCTATGTCTCCACACATATTTTGTGAGGTATTGTCAGTGAAAATGGGGAAGCATTTCAGGTCTCCCATGGCACACTGCTGTCACCCCTGCCCCACCCCAAAAGAAGCCTTGTCCTACCTGGGTATCCAACTCAAATGTGCAGTCAGGATATGGTGAAACTGTGCAGTTATTTACTATGTTCTCCTAATTCCACATTTCAAACTCGTAGTCATAATAAAGCAATGATTTATGAATTTATGACTTTTTTTTTGTTTGGTAGTACCAGGGATCAAACTCGGGACCTTGAGCTTTCCAGGCAAGCACTTATTCCACTGAGCTATCTCTTCAGACCCCAAATTTATGACTTTCAGAGAATTCCTAGTGATGTCAGAACGCAGTAACTCCTAGTAAGCAAACAGACACTAAGTCCTCATTTCTCACCTGAAAAGCAGGGATAATTAAACCTTTCTAAGAGGATCATTAAGAGGATTAATGGACTTGGGATATATTAACATCTGCATAAAAATAAGCACCAAATAGGTAATATGTTACTGAAATACCCTGAGATGACCAGCATGCAGGAGCAATAACATATTTCCTAGTATAAACTAATCTTTTTTTTTTTTTTTTGCAGAACCAGGGATTGAACTCAGGCCCTTGTGCCTGGCAACCGCTTATTCTACTGAGCTATTTCCCCAGCCCCTAAACTAATTTTTGAATAGCAAAACTGTCAACTGATGATTATATTACCTTCTTTTTTCTTTGAGTCAGGGTCTCGTTATGTAGTTCAGGGTAGTCTTAAACTTGGGGGGGAATCCTCCTACTTCAACCTCCTGAGCACTGGGACTACAGGTGTGTGCCAACATGCCTGATCACCTTCATGTCTTGATTTTCATTTGTATGAAACTTCAGCCAGGTGTGGTGGTGCACACCTGTAATCCCAGCACTTGGGAGGCTGAGGCAGAAGGATCAGTGTGCGTTCGAAACCAGCCTGGGCTACAAAAGTGAGTTCAGGGCCAGACTGAACTGCATAGTGAGACCCTGTCTCAAAAAGACAAAAAACAAAACAACAACAAAAAACTTCATTATGTGAAAAAATTAAAATCCTTTTATGTTTTCACTTTTAACATATGAACTTCTTTTTTTAAAAAGAATTTCTTATTTTATTTTTTCTTGTTTCAGAACCTTTGTTTGTTTATTCACTCATTTTTATGGCCGGCTCAGCCCGCCCCAAGGGCAGGGCTGGCGCAGCATGTGGTGCCGGGGATCCAACCGAGGTCCCTAAGACCGCCCAAGCTTTCCCAAGCAGGTGCTTTAGACCACTGAGCCATCCCGCCAGGCCCCCAACAGATGAACTTCTATAATTTAAGTTGAATTTTACTTTTCTTGTCCATAACAGAAAATCAAATGAGGGCCAGGGACACAGCCCAGTGCAAAGCACCTGCCTGGCAAGTGAGACATCCTGAGTTCAACTGATGGTGCCAAGAACAAACACACACATAAAGCAACCAACCTACCCAAATCAACACATTGACAAGCATTCTATAAAAATCTTTATTTACCTGGCCATTTCCAAGCAGAGATTTATCTTTTCCCATCAGAAAATAGGATCCAAAAAAGAAAATAAAGGCATGACTAAAACCCAGGATAGTCCAATAAAGAAATGTTTTAATGCTTAAAAGACGATTTTTACTAATATCCCTGTAAATTAAACACAGATGAAATTAGCAACCATTTATTTAGCCATTAAACAATTATTACATTTTTATTTAAAAAACAAGGTGAAGTCTGAATTTAAGATGTTCTGAATACATTAGAATAAACCCATATTTACAAAGTTCTGCTACTATGCACCTGTGATAACAGTTGTAGTTCAGCTCCAATACACTTTCTGATTTGATCAAGAAATGACAAATTTTTGTCAAGTCCTGTAGCAAATCCTATCCTATGATGCTAGAAAGAGGAAGTACTGCCACATCTACAAAACTGGCTGTCTCAGTGAGTGGTACCTCCACAACTCTCCAGTGGACTGAAAACTTGTCCTCATGTGTTCCACATCTCTGTGCTACTTCCTTCTGGGACCTGGGACTAATAATCCACAAAATGCTTGGCCACCTGTATTACACAAACATTAGCAATAGCAGGACATGAGTTCACCTTTTGGAAAGTCTAGCACTGCTAAACAGTGAGTAACTCCTTTTGTGTACATGAAGTATACTATGATTGGTGTGCAACAGTAAATGTAAACCATATAACTGCTCAATGCATTTCTAGGAGCAAAGAGTTAAATTCCCCAAACTAGCATGGTTATGATCCTAGCCCTTCGGAGGCTGAGGCAGAAGGATGTACACAGTGAGTTAAAGCCAGTCTAAAATACATAATGAGAGGCATGGTGGTATACACCTGTAATCCCAGCACTTGGGAGGCTGAGGCAGGAGGAACAATGTGAGTTTGAGACCAGCCTGGGTTACAAAAGTGAGTTAAGGGCCAGCCTGAACTGCATAGCGAGACCCTGCCTCAAAAAGACAAAAAAACAAAAACAAAAACCCAAAAAACAAAAAACACCCCACCACCACCACCACCAAAAAAACATAGTAAAACCGAGATCCTGTCTTAAAGACCAAAGAAAACTGGAAAAATTACTGATAATTTCCTTTCGATACTAAAAAACTTGAAGCCATATAACCATACTTTCCTTAATACAGTATCAGCCAATGAGAATACTACCCATACATATACTCAATGTTCAGGCACTTGTTGGAATTTGGTAACAACTGAATACACTTATGATCAGATACACAAATGTGATAAAAACTAAAGTGAATGTTTACATTTAAAAGACACACTGCCAGCTGGGCGTGGTGGCTCACGCCTGTAATCCCAGCACTCGGGAGGCTGAGGCAGGAGGATTGGTGCGAGTTCGAGACCAGCCTGGGCTACAAAAGTGAGCTCAGGACCAGCCTCAACTGCATAGTGAGACCCTGTCTCAAAAAAAATAAAAATAAAAATAAAAATAAAAGACACACTGCCATTGATCTTCAAAACACTAACCCATGTTGAAACACACTCATCCCACTGCTCCTGTCACTTTTTCTTCCAGACAAGGACTCAATGGCCTTGAACTTGTGGAAGTCTTCTGGCCTCAGCCTCCCAAGTGCAAAGATTACAAGCATGTACCACCATGTTTTGGCACAGGCACCTGCCACTTTCTGAAGCAATTCTCAAAGTCCTCTCTCATGAGGGTCTTTAGGTGTGCTGGCTTAGCTATTTGATGTCCTGAATTGATTCAAAACTTTGACCTTTCTTGATATGTTGACTCCAGGGAACAGCCAGAAGTCACATGGTGCCAGATCTGGTCAATAACATGGATTAGGATACACTGTAATGTTTTTGAGCCTGTATTCCACTGGATGGCACCCAGCAAAAACATTCACTATATTTTTTAATCACATCTTCAAAAGACACAAAAGACTTCCTGATTTGTTTTAAAATGTGTTTAGGGCTAGTGAGATAGCTCGGCAGTCTAAAGCACCTGCTCAGGCAAACTTAGGCAACCACAGGAACTGAGGTTCAACCCCTGGCACCACAAGCTGCACCAGCCCCACCCCCAGGGCAGGTTGAGCTGGCCATAACATAAATAATTAATTAAGAAAGAAAGAAAATGTGTTTATTTTTTTAAATTATTATTATTATTATTATTATTATTATTATTATTATTTTTGTCTTTTTGAGACAGGGTCTTGCTATGCAGTTGAGGCTGGCCTTGAGCTCACATTTGTAGCCCAGGCTGGTCTCGAACTCGCACTAATCCTCCTGCCTCAGCCTCCTGAGTGCTGGGATTACAGACGTGAGCCACAACGCCCGGCACCAAAAAAATGTGTTTAAAGAAGAGCCCAGAGTGATGAAACACCGCTGTAATAGTCCAACACTCAGAATGCTGAGGTGGAGGATTCCTATGAGTTTGAGTCCAGCCTGCACCACATATAAAGTTTAAGGCCATCCTGAACTACATAGTAAGAGCCTGTTTCAAAAAGAATGTGTTTTCAAAGTGAGGGAGAGTATATTTGAGGGAGATCAATGGCAATGCGTCTTTCAACGTGTCTATATTCTTCCATTATTCCTGCTATGTGGACATTTAATATTGAAAAATACTTACCGATAGAGAGCAGGCTTGTTCTGTAATACATGAGGGTCTACATGCTGTTCCAAAAGACTATATATCAGAACAGGTAGGGAAGTAAAACAAATATTGTACAAAGTCAGGTACATGCTGTCATACAGCGTCTATAAAGAGAAATTGGTAGGGATTTTAGGATTTGAAATTACATCTACTATACTTATGCATATAATTATAAAAAGGCATATTAAAAATAAGCACAAAATTAGTTTTATTCAGTTTACACCAAAATCTATTTTAATAACTCCAATTTGTTTTTCAGATGAACAGGTAATGTTCCTGGACTTCAGTACTTTGTGGGAATTGGAATATTTTGTAGTAGCAGTTATTTCTTGAATTAAGTGAAGTTGGATTTGTATTTTAAGATTTTCTACAATTTCATCATGTGGTGTACTGCTACACAATTCTCCTATATAAATCCTAGGCTTTTTACTGTTCCTTTGAAATGTACACATACAGATTTTTTGTTTTAAGACAGAGCCTCATTATGTAGTTATTGTTAGCCTTGAACTTATGATGTAGCCCAGGCTGGCTGCAAACCTGCATGTGGTAATCTTCCTGCCTCAGCCTCCCAAGTGCTGGGATTACAGGGGTGTACCACCACACCTGGTATGCTATACATACAGATGTGCTTTCATGGCTTGGTCTCATCTAGATGCTATACTCTTTGCAAAGCCACAAATAAGACTCTCATATTTTTCACAATGGCCTAAGTCCTTGATGATAGTGTTCTCTGAAGAGTGCTAGTGATGATATTAACTCATCAGTACTCTGCCTCTGCTTCATGTATTGGTTTTATTCTTATTACTACTATATCCCAAATTACACCCTAAAGCTCCCTAAAAACCCAACCAAAGTTCATGGTCTTTTAGCATTCTTTATTTTACTCAGGGGAAGGAACTGTTACAAGCCTATTTATGTTATCACTATCCATGCATATACTTGAAAAGTAGAGCTATAAGTCACAAACAAAGGAGAAAACAGTGGTTAAGGACTGGAACAACTCCTGAAAAACTTCATTAAGTTCTTTTTTCAGTAAGTTAGATCCACTGTGTCCTTCAGTTTGAGGTGTGTGGCAGTATGTGAAAAGCATGTCCAGGTCCAAGCATAGGTCTAAGTCATGGTTTAGTCACTAATCCTATTCTGTGATTTTGGACAAGCTACTTCACTTTTGCAGATTTGCCTTTCACACAATAGCAGAACAGGAATGGTGATGTGTGACATATGTACAGTCAGAGACAAATCCTGTGCAAATCACAGTGACTGCTAACAAAGGACAGTATTTTCCCTCTAAAACTAGGGAGTTTGGAAACTTTTTCAACATAGCAATCCAAGTTTTCCTACCAATTATTTGAGACAAATTTGTGGAACAAAATTGAGATAATCCCTGGACTAAATTACTAAGGTTTCTTCCAAGTTTAAAAATAAGATGAGTCAAAAACCAGAAGAAGGAAGTGACCCTCTAGTCTACTGGCTCTTTTGGTCAGCTTGATATGGATTCTACAAGATGTTACAAGCAAGTTTAAAAAGTTAGAAACATCCTCCCACATACTGTTGAGTTTTTAATATCAACTTTTAAAAAAACCACCCAGAATTAAAATATGATGTTGCTATCTATATTCATCTCCAACAGGAAACTGGAATAAATACTATGAATGTTATACTGATTGGAAAATTTTATTTACTTTGTAAGACTAAGAAAAATAAAGTCCCTTTAGATGTCTATCAAAACCTGAAGATAGGGGTCCAGCGGGATGGCTCAGTGGTCTAAAGCCCCTGCTTGGGGAAGCTTGGGCGGCTTCAGGGACTGCGGTTCGATCCCCCGCACCACATGCTGCGCCAGCCCTGACCTTGGGGTGGGCTGAGACAGCCATAAAAATGAGTGAATAAACAAAGGTTCTGAAACAAGAATACAAAAAAAAAAAAAAAAACCTGAAGATACATATATATATTCTTCTAAAAGAACAAAATGCAAGCTTCTATTTACTTACTTGTTGAGAAAACAAACAGTAGAACTGATATAAAAACTGGGGTGTGATAAAGCACACATTCTGTAAAATAAGATTAAGTGGGAAATAATTAAAATTTGAGTTTGAAAGGAAAATTTTCTAAAATTAGTTATTAAACATCTGGAAACCATACACATAATTAAGTAGCAGATCTTCCCATAATGACTTGCTTATATAGGAAAATATGACTCTTATTTTGTTAAAAATGTCTAACAGTGCTGTAGACATGTGGCCATGGGGGGGGGGTATCCCACCACTGCCAAGCAATAGCACAATTTTGAAAATGTAAGTTTCCAACTCTTACTCAAGATTTTTCATGTACAGTATTCAATAAGTAAGATTAAACTTTTAGGTCTATGGTAGCTTTACAATACAAATTACCAAAATATTTTTGTGTGCTTTTGTTTCCCTGCAACAGGGTCTCATTATGTAGTCATTACGTAGTCCAGGCTGGTCCTGAATTCAGTATATAGCTAAGACTGGGCTCAAACTCATGGCAGTCTTACTGCTTCAGCCTCCAGAGCACTGGGATTACCAGCATGCTAGCTTCAAAATATTTTTCTATCTCAATGTACTATAAGGAAAAAGCTAGACTGAAAACTTGGATGAAAACTGCCATGTTATCCCATAATTATATGCAATCTATTTATGTTCTTCCAGTGTATAAGCATCAATTATAGGAACCTAAGCAATATGGGACATCTTACATATTAAATGTCTTGGCAACAGGGGCTCTCAACTGTTCCACAGTCTACTACCTTTTCCAAAGGGTCCGTTGACACAACAGCATTTCAGCACCATTAGCTCCTCTGAAACCCTAAATATTTTACTAGTGGGTCATTTATGGTGCAAAAAACGGTTCATAACTTCTGACCAAACCAACATGCTGGACTCAAATCAGAACTTACTATTGGCTCAAAAGAAAATAAAGTCACATTTATTGTGGTCTAATTTACACAAAACACCAAATTGAAGCAAAATATTTGATGTGCTTGACAGATTTATATACTACTACCACTACCATAAGAGACTTTTTCCATCAGCCTTGAAGATATCTTCCATCCCACTTCAGTTGGTTCTATCATCTGCATTCTTAGCCCCAGAACCCTGATTGTGTTGTACCAGTATCAACTAGATTTATTCCAAAATCACATTATTTTGACTTACTGAAACTACTGTTAAGAATAACTGTAAAGTTGTAACATTCTTTAAGTTGAAACTTCAAATTATTATATCAATATTTCTCTAAAAATATGAAACTCACCTTATAAAAAAAATACTGTACAAGGGTAGCTATTCTGATATAATAAAAATGACCATGAACAAAAAGTAGTTTGGAGAGGAATTTAAATCTAGCTATTGCATAGTCACTGTTTCTTGCAGCCTGTCTTCCTTCTTTACCCATGATTCCTGTAATAAAGAGAAAAGTTATGCTTGCTAATAGTAAGTGTAACTTTTGAGATATCTGTAAATATTTATAGTAGTTGAACCTGGGTTTAGAACACTAAATCTACTATAGGGATGGCGAACCTTTTACAGATTTCAGTAACAGTCTATTGAATAACAGCTCACAGCTGTCTAAAAGGTTGTCCCACTTAAACATACAATATAAAGCTACAGTATAGCAGATAGGCAACATCCACAGAGTCCACCAGAAAAATATACAGACTTCAGGAAAAGGAAAACAGTATGATCTTTTTCAACAGATATTTCACTCTCATGTGGGGGATTCTAGAGGATGTTATACATCACAGAAAGCTGATGACACTACTGGCTGTTCGATAAAAAAATTGAACATCAATAACTAAGGTTACCCAAGCAGCAGTTCTCTGTACTAATAAATGTCCAAAAGGTTTTTTTGTTTTGTTGTGAGGCAGGATTTTACTATGCATTTCAGACCTTGAACTCACTTTATAGCCCAGGCTGCCCTTGAACTCACAGTGATCTCCTTCCTCAGCTCCAAGTGCTAGGATTATAGCCATGTGCTACCATGCCAGGCTAAATGGCCATTGGTCACCTCTTGTAATTGTAGAGGACAAAGGTAACTTGAATTAATCTCATGTTTCAATATATTCAGTATTAAAATATTTGGCTTTTTAAAATTTCATTTATTTATTTTTGTCTTTTTGAGACAGGGTCTCGCTACGCAGTTCAGGCTGGGCTTGACCTAACTTTGGTAGCCCAGGCTAGTCTCGAACTCACACTCCTGCCTCAGCCTCCCAAGTGCTGGGATTACAGGTGTGCGCCATCACACCTGTAAGTATTAAAATATTTGTGCAAGTTTTTTCCCTGAGATGTGTATACTTTTTTATATGCTTTTTTATGTAAGCCCTGTATTTTCAATGAAAATATAACAATAAAAATATAGTGAGTCAGTCGTATATGTGTAGTGGATATATATGAAATGTAGATGAAGTGAGATTTGTCCTTACTGAACACAGTTTATAACATATATCTTTATCAGTATGTTCAGCTATTTTCTTAGAAGAAAACACTTAATTGGGTACATAACTGCAAAGTCATTAGGTGCACAACTAAAATTTGTTGTGCATAACAACACAAGGTGTACCAATCTGCTCTCCTACTGATGTGATATAAGATCATTTGCTAGTATGTCTCTTCGCCAACATGAAGTTAGCAAACCTTGTAATTGCTGCCAGTCTGATAGGTAACTTCAACTGGCACTCTTTTGACTGTTAAGAAATTGAACACCTTACCATAAACTTAGTATTCATTTTGGATTTTTCATTTTTTAACAACTAATAGTCCACATCCTTCTGCTTTAGGCAAAAGTAGAAATTAGAATAAAGCTTACTAAAATCTGAAAATTGTGCCTGCTTAGGCAGAGGGCAGCAGCCCATGCTGTGCTATCCCGTCCCCTCCCCTGCCCCTGGGGTGTGCTGAGAAGGTGATTGAGACTGGGTATGGTGGCACACATCTGTAATCCCAGCATTTGAGGCCAAAAAAGGGAGAGTCTGATCTATGTAATAAGACGCTATAGGCTCTGTACTAAATCCGGAAAAAAAGAAAAAGAAATTAGAATATTATCTGAGAGTTGGGTGTGGTGGCTCATGCCTATACCCAGCACTTGGGAAGCTGAGGCAGGAGGATCAGCGCAAGTTCGAGACCAGCTTGGGTGACAAAAGTGAGCTCAAGGCCAGCCTGAACTCTGCATAGAGATCCTATCTCAAAAAGACAAAAAAGAAAAGAAAATTATCTGAGATTTTATTACTGTATGATGTAATTTTCTTATCTCATATTGTTCTCAAGGTGCACTGTAGAAACTTTAGTGAATAAATTTCAGTAGCAACTTATAAGAAATGATGATTATTATATGAATCATATTACTGTGATATATTCCATTTTGCATTTAGTTGTTACTCATATACTTGACACTGTACTTTAAAAAGAAAAATCTGAAATCACCAAACATTTACATCAACTTTAAAATTTAGGAAAAAGTCAATCACCTATGCCAACATGTGCTTCTTGAATCATGCTTACGTCATTAGCACCATCACCAACAGCCAATGTTATGGGTTTCTCTGGTGAGATTTTTATCAGTCTAATTACCTGAAACATACAAAAAAATAGGTCTTTCTGATAAAAATTCAATTTTCTTACATTTGTATGTTACTACCTGAAATAACTCTAAAGAATACATTTAATTTAAAAAATTGTGGAAAATGACACTTAATTGAACTCTTTCAAGTACAACTGTTCTCAAGAAATTGTAGCTTTTACTTAATAGAGAGGAAAGCTAATTGTTTTCTCTTATAATAAACACAATCTGAAATTTAAAAAAAAACAACCAGTATTAGATCAAAACCTATTTCTGTGGAATTCCTGAATGAACTTCTATTAACTGCCTACTTTTATTTGATCTCCAGTTTGAGTCTCCAGACTGTTACACAATAATTCTACAAAGACATTGTAACAAAATTCCATAAAAACAAAGAAAAACCATGTCAACCTTACTAGATGTACATGTGAAACAATTGGCAGTGTCATTGTAAAGGATGTTTTTAAACAATAATTCTAAGACCTCAAGTTCCAAATGTGAAATTATAAAATAAAAATGTGTATATACTTTTACTTAAGTAGCTGGAACTTAAATATTTATTATGTATAAATTCACAAGGGCCGGGGTTATAACTTAGTGGCACAGCACCTCCCTGGAAAGCATGAGGTTGTGAGTTCAATTCCTGGTACAAAAACAATCAAACAAAACCCTTCACAACAAAAGCCCTAATAATTATCATGGCAGCAACTTTTAATAAAGAATTATCAAGTCACAAAAATGAAATAATTAGGAATGATCAACAGAACTCCGTCAAGGTGTAGATGAATTCAAGTTTTCCTAGGGTCCTTCAGTTATTAAGTAACTAATTTGGGTAATTATAAATTGCCTCAGCTCAAATTTTTGTTTCAGCAAGACCACAGCTGCTAAACAATATAGATGTTCCATGTCATTATGAATTTCTGAAACTTGAAAATTTACTCAGAATTCTCAAAAGTCTCACATACATAGTTAAAATTCATAGCACAAAAATGACTGATTCCTAAAATAAGAGTCATACATTACATACCACCAAATAGAACTATGGAAAGCATTAATCCTAGAAAATACTTTTAGATCTAAATATATTTATGGAAATTTTTATAACATGTACGTACTTTTGCTTTCTGCAGTGGTGCCATACGACAGCACAATACAGCTGAACAATTTCTGCAAACTTCCATAAATAGCTTTTCATGCTCCCTGAGTGCAAGAGACAGGCTGGTACCATCCACTACCAACCCATGCTGAATCACATGATCCTCTTTAATTCTAAAAGAAAATATATTAGCCATAAGACATTTTGAAGCCATATTACTTATATTCTGAACAAAAGATTCTTACTGACAGTTCAATCAAAGATTTCACTATTTACAATAAAATACACCAGGGAACACAGCCAGTTCTACTGCCTCCAGATTAAGATCTAGAAAAACTAAGACTTACTGATATGATGAATAAAATATTCAATTTTATAATAAAATGATATACAATAAATATTTTTTCTAACCTGTGCACTGTAACACAATCTGAGGATATTCTTCCAAGCCAAACTGTATAAAGTCTTATGAAAACAAAAACCTTTTTATCAGTTATACCTTTAGAAAATTGTAATTTAAAAAGTAAAATTAAATGAAATCAAGAATGTTCAGGAAAATCCATGAACTTGCTTTAAAATATTCTAGAAAGGTGGACCTGGTGGTACATGCCTCTCATCCCTTATAATCCCAGGTTGAGGCAGGAGGACCACTGTGAGTTCAAGGCCAGTCTGGGCTACAAAGTGAGCTCAATGCCAGCCTGACCTACAAAGTAAGACCCTGTCTCAAAAGAAGAAGAAAAAAAAAAAAAAAAAAGCCAAAACAAAATATCCAAGGAGGGAGGAAAGGAATGAGGAATCAGCACCATATCTCTCAACAGTTAGCCCATAATGGACTACAGTAGCAGTGCCTGCCAGACCCAGGATGGCACATAAGTGTAACACCTCATTTGAGGGCATCTGCTACAAGTGCCACTCAAAGCACTGTCTGCTTACTGGCAGCTGGGCAAACTATCAGTTTCCAGGAAGAGCAAAGGTACCTTAGGCCAGTATGTAAATTAACCATGTCACTAAGCACACTAAAATGTGCATGTGTCTGTCCCTTCACCCACCAATCCTCCTTTGGTAGCTATAAATTTTCTGAGTACGACTCCTTCTGGTGCAAGCTCCTTTATGTCACTGACTGCCAGCATGTGAAGTAGTCTTGCAGTACATAAACCACAAAAATACAAACTGTACAAAACTAGAGACCACTGTGGGAAAACATCTATGTGTGCCCTTGTCCTCTTTTTGAAAACAGGCTAGCTTTAAATTTACTATGTAGCTTAGGCTGGTCTCGAACTTGTGGCATTCCTCCTGCTTCAGCCTCCTGAACATAGGGATTAGAAGACTTGAAAAACTAAAAAGTACATGGGGAATGGGCCAGGAATATAGCTCAGCAGCACAAGCACCAGCCTACCAAGTACAAGTTTCAGAGTTCTATCAAATACATGGGGGTAGAAGTGTATACCAGTAATCTCAGCACTTTGGGAATCTCAGGCAGGATCATTACAAGTTCAAATTCTGCTTGGACAACTCAGTAAGACCTTGTATCAAAATACAAAAGGGGGCTGTGAATCTAGTGCCGTGGTAGACCATTCTTGGATTCAATCTCCAGTGCCAGAACAAAACAAATGCTTCCATATAATTATTGTTAGATGTCTGTGTTATTACTAATTAATACATCATCTTCTTTATAATTTTCAGTATTTTTAAAGTAGACATTATTGTTATAAACAGGAAAAATATTTTAGGAGGCATAAAGTACATGATTTTAAACAGTTAATCCCTATGTTTCAGGGACTTCCTCCTGACATTATGGCACTTGATATATTTAAGCAGTCGGGCTGGTGTTGACAGGGCTCCTTAACTGCAGGATAATTACCTAGATCAACTGCTATTTTATATTTAAGCAAGACTTTTCTAGTAGCAGCAGTCTTTTGAAAATATCTCTTTGATGAAATCTAGACTTCAGTACCTTATCAAATAAGGCACTGAACACTCATGAACAGTTGTGGCCTTGTCTTTGGGAGTTGTTTTTTCTGGATTAGTATCACAAGCCTGCAAATGACTACTCCTTGTCGCAGACCTTGTATGCATGCACACAGTCCACACTAAGGCACTCCTTAGTTTAGTATGCAAAGTTAAGAACACAGTACAGGTACCAAGTAAGTCTATTCTCCCTGTAAATAGATTTACAAAAAAGAATTGAAGTATAAACTTTTTTTTTTTTTTAAATTTATTTTACTTTATTTTTTTTTTCTTGTTTCAGAACCTTTGTTTGTTTATACACTCATTTTTATGGCCGGCTCAGCCCGCCCCAAGGGCAGGGCTGGCGCAGCATGTGGTGCCGGGGATCGAACCGCGGTCCCTGAAGCCACCCAAGCTTTCCCAAGCAGGTGCTTTAGACCACTGAGCCATCCCGCCGGCCCCCGTGAAGTATAAATTTTTATGAAATAATATTGAACAGTTATTTTCAATACTGAACAGTTAATTTCCTGAGTTGCTTGTCTGACTAGATCAAGGCTTAGCGAATGTTTTCTGTAATGATCCAGATAGTATATATTTCAGATTTAGGTTTTGTGGGCCATGAGGCAAAATTGTAGATGTTACACAAGTACTTATACAATGAGAAAAGCAATTTCCTTTTTTTTTTTTTGGCGGGCTCAGGCTGCCTTAAGGATGGTATGGGTATCGACTGCTGTACCCTGTGCCTGACTGAGATTGCCTGTGCAGGCACTTAACTCAGCTAATCCAAAAGCCCCCTACTCAGTTAACTCAATAACCCCCAAGAAAAGAAATTTCAACAAGAATTTTAATGACTAAGTGCAAAATAAAGTAATAATTGGGTACATTTTAAAAAACAGTAGAGGGCCTGGCAGGATGGCTCAGTGGTCTGAAGTGCCTGCTTAGGAAAGCCTGGGCAGCTGCAGTGACTGTGGTTCAATCCCCAGCACCACATGCTGTGCCAGTCCTGCCCTCAGGGCAGGCTGAGCTGGCCATAAAAACAAATAAATAAACAAACAAAGGTTCTGAAACAAGAAAAAATAAAATAAAATAAAAATTTAAAAAAAACACCAAAAACAGTAGAGGTTGACTAATGACAAGGACTGGAAATCTTTTGGGGGGAGAATATTTTCCTTAAGTGGGGTTTAAAGATATTATTTCCTATCACCACAATCATCTCAGAGGTGGGAACATAGCTCAATGGTAGAGTACTTGCTTATTAAGCACAAAACCCTGGTTTCAATCCTAGTACCACATGAACAAGGTTAACTGTAAATGTTCATCTGTGAATGCTAACTGAACTCCTGTGACTTTTACACTTGTATCCAGCCAATTAATAGCCTTTCCATTCCACTGTGCCTTACCATTGTAATATTAAAGTTAATTTTTCTTCTCTTTTTTTTTGTTATGATGGCTATATAGTGACAAAACAAAATAGTAAAATGTCATATATAGTGCCATATGCAGCAACACTGCTGAGCTGTGATTGTGTCTCTGTGGTCTGTCATGCACAGGTATGCAGCAGTGCAATGCAGGTGGCCTCTGCTGAAGTGAGGCACCTCAGATACCACAGTGGTAAAGCAGTCATTGACAGGAGGTAAATGAATGAGGTTGTGGCTAATCAGACTTTATTTATTGATACTGAAATTTGAGTTTCACATCATTTCTAAATCATGCACTATTCTTCTTTGGATTATTTTTCACCCATCAAAAATGTAGAAACTACATTTAGCTCATGCAGTGTAAAGAATGACCCACATGCTACTGTTTGCTAACTCTGAAACAGCATGACCCAGACACCAATCTTCTTACCTTCTGGCAAGCTGCCTCAACTGTTCGGCACACTCACTGTCTGATGTCTGGTTAATAAGTTCAAGGATGTTCATAGTTCTATGAAAATGTCCACATGATAAACTCACACTAACAGCAGTTTCATATTTATCTCCAGTAAGCACCCATACTTTGATACCAGCCATCCTCAATGCTTCAATAGTTTCTCGAACTTTATCTTGTAGTCTAAAAATCAAAGAAACAAAATTGGTTGAAAAGAATACTTTTCTCACTATATGTTAACTTATAAACCATACAACATAGGTACAGTCAATTCAGGACCTGACCTAGGAATGCTATTTTATAACAATACAACTCAAATTTTCTTTCATTTAGAAGAAATAAAAATAAACTAGTAATGCTGGGCATTACATTTTCAGACTATATCTGCAAAGCTGATTTTCATGAATCCAATTCTGCAGTCCTTATGAACTCCTCTTTTGTTTTGCTTTATTTTTTGCAGTACCAGGACCAAGCTCTGGACCTTGATCTTAACAGGCAGGTACATAAGCTGCTCAGTTATCTCCTTAGCCCCATCTATCTCTTTGGCCTTGTCTATATTATTATTATTATTTTGGTGGCACTAGGGATAGGATTAAAGGGTATTTGTATGCTATGTAATTACTTTGGCACTGGGTTATGTTCCCTACCCTTATGAATTTTTAAATTTCAAGTCAAAGGAGATTTCTCTCTCCTTCTCAATAACAAAGTCTCATGGGGAATATAGCTCAGTGCGCAGCACCTGCTTGGCAAATTCAAGGAAATGAGTTTGATTCCTGGTTTAAAAAAAGGGAAAGCCTCTCAGATCACTCCTTTTTGTTTGCTTGTTTTTTTTTTTTTTTTTTTTTTTTT
>PVJA010013870.1:0-48582 GCA_004027025.1 Myocastor coypus | reverse complement strand
GATATAAGAGAACCTGTGCTGTAATATCCTATAACTCAGAGGTGTCCCAAATTTCCTGGTCAAGGAGAGTATGGGACCTCAGAGGAAAGGGATGAATGAACTGCAGTGCGTCTAAGGAGAGTCACCCAGAGACAAACATTCTCTCAGGCTTTCACAGAAAGCAAAATGGCCAAGCAATGGCCGTGACTCGTCGCTAAGGCTAACCCTAACAACAGTTCTACAAAGTACTGCCTATGGTCTCAAACTTAATCCTGAGGGGATTTGACCCTGGAAGATCAAAAAAAAAAGGAATGTTTAGTTATACAGGTCTTGCTTCCACTTGCCCTTGACCACCCAGCAAGAAAAAAAAAATCCTTAATTACAATGCATGGAACGCAGAGCTAGATTGGTGAGATGAGCTTTAGGAGGCTTAGATTCAATAGCCTCCAACATCACTAGCTTCACTGGTGGCACACTGCAATTGCAAAACCTTTGATTGTGTATGTATCTGCTTCCTCTTAGTCCAAAGAGAAGTATATTCTTTCCTTTGTTTTTCCTTTCTTTCTTTTTTCTATGCAACATCAATAGGGAGGTGGGTCATGCCCACACACTGTACTCTATAGAATGATTGTGAGGACAATATGCAATATGTCAACTTTCAAAGAAAAGAAGGGGGAAAAGAAAAAAAAAACTAATGTGGATTTAGAAAGGTTAATGTTTAATTGTTTGATCAATCTTATATACCTATATATATTAATCTAAACTAATCTGATGATGAAAATATATAATATAACCATTGTTAAATTTAAACAATAAAAAAATTGAAAAAAAGTCAAAATGGTACTGAAAAGATAATGGTAGAGAGAGTGTATAACACAAACATGCAATATGTAATCATGAAATGATTTATCCTATCTCTATTCTTTAAATGGTGTATTGGATTACACTTCCTACATTCTGAACATTGTTGCAACGTAAACAAAAATTACTTGCAACCATTAATCTCAGTGCTTCTGTCCCTTCCATCTTTTTTAACAGCTTGGCATCTGAGTTTAGTTTCTTCCTTACTTCAATCAGCTTCTTCTTTTCCTTTACTTCTGTAAGTTTTTGAATGAACTATGGTCCACATTCCTGATAATCTTTATCCTACTTACATAATTGTCTTGAGGTTGTCATTTTCCCCCTTAAATAAATAAAAGGAGCTTCCCCACAAAAATATCCGTAGATTATTAAGATCAGGATGCAACTTTGTTTTTATATTAAATATTTGGTAGGTGTGTAAAGAGAAGTAAAATATAATCTGTAGAGAGCCCTTCTCAGTCCTCATTGTGTCCCTGAAAGGTTTTATTTCTAATCTCATGAAAAAGTTATCAAAATTCAGGTGAGTTAATTCCAATCTACTACTCTCAGCACATGGAAATAGGGTAGGCTCAGCCCAAACGCAGACAAGTGATCTTCCTTCAAGGAGAGTTGCCCTGGTGGTCCTCCAAAATAATCTCTTTACCAGTCTCAAGACAAGGACATCCATCCAGCCAGTCCTTTAAGGAGCCTGCAAACAAAACTGGGAGCAAGCGTAGGGGTGCAGGCAAGTTACTGCTCTGAAGAATGCAAGCAGGTGAAAAATATGATAATTATCTTTGAGCACAACTGGAAATGGGTCTGCAAATGAATAAAATTGCAAAAATAGAAAATACAGTTTATTTTCCAATAAAATTTGCAGCAGGTTTGCTATTAGTATCAGTCTCTCATTATTTCAGAGGTAGGGGAGAAAGTGCAATTGTAGTACACAATGAAGAGCATTTTCAGGGTGTTATCACCAATCCCAGCATGATTTTTATTGTTTGGATAAAACTCCATGCTACATTATGCAGCTTAATAAACCTTAGAGTCCAATTCATCGAGTTTCACTCCTGGCTGATTTTTGTTTAACATGAAAACTCCCGTCACTACGGTTCCTCAGTTTATGACTTTCTGAATGTTTGCCTCAAATACATTTTTTTTTAAACTATAAGTATCTGTTGGAGAAAGTTACATCAAGGGTCGGCCTTAGGGTGTCCATTCCTCCTCTCGGAAAGGGAAGCCATGCCTGTGAGGAGTGAAGCGATTATTCAAAGGCCAGCTGTAGGTCGGACCCATCTGAGCATCTGCCCAGCCCAGAGGTCCATCTGCTGCCCAATTGCTGGCTTCCACAAGACATCTAGGAAATGTTTTGACTGTCAAGTGCCCTCCTGTCAAGTTCACTCTGAAAAAAGGCCAATGTACTCTAACAGTGGTTGAGAGGGCAAAATAGGAAAATTGTGGTGTTTGTTCCACATGGAATAGATTCTGTAAGGAACCTTCCACCTCTCTAAAGACAAGGAACATTGAACTCAGTCCGGGGGGCTTCAGTACTAATTGGCATGCTGCTTGTTCCAGGGTAAAGTTTGAATAGGTGAACTTTGTGTATTACTCATAGGCCAAAGGCTTCATGGGGGTCCAAATGCACCCTCCAATTCCAAAGCAAAAGGAGAGAGAGCTAAGGAAAGAAGGAGCTGGTCAGCTGGTCACCTGAATTTGGGGTCTGTTGGACTGAATTTTGCTCGCCCAGACAAATATGGGTGGAGCACAGGTTACAGGGCTATTCCTGTTCTAGTGTTCTAGTGGTTGGGTATATAAATGAAAAGATAGACACTAGCTATGTTTTTTTTTTTTTTTTTCCTTATTGCTGAGACAAAATATCCAACACCCAAATCAAAGAAGGAAGGATTTGTGGAGGCTTCAGTCTGTAACCAGCTGACCCCAAGGCAGAGGCGCATGGAACGGGGTTGACATTATTGTTCAAAACTGCAGAAGACAATAAAAGCAACAAAAGTAAAAGGTGGGCAGAGAAAACCTCTTCTTCTCCTTTATATTCTGAGCAGGCTTCCGCCTCCTAGTGCAGGTATAGTACTCACACCGTCACTATGCCCTCCTCTTGCACAGGGTAAGGATGTTTACAAAGTGAGGACTCTGGCCCCCTGCTGAGTTAAACTTCTGAATTTCTCAAGTTAACACAGCCTTCACAGTATCATTGCTGTGCCAGGGCTTGCAGTGAGATGGGAGTGACAGCAAGCAGACAGCTGTGCTCCATAACGCAGTACATAAAATGTAGAAGGACCAGGAAGGCACAGACAAGCGCACTCAGCAGCTTATGTCTGGGAACAGCTTCTGAAAGGAAGCACTGTGGGAGCTACCACTGGACTGGCAGGGGGAGGGGCCACATGAAGGGCTGCTCCATGCAGAGGATGAAAAGGCCACGAGAGTTCTGAGGGGTTTTGTACAAGCCTTGTGCCAACTGTGGGGAGGGCTCAGCTCACTGAGATGAACCTGAGAAGCCTCTCACTGGCTGCATAATTGAGCTTCTCAGAAGCCAAGATAAAGGCTTAGGTTCGATTTTCAAGGATAGGAGGTGACGGCTTTGGGATCTAAGTAGAGAAATGATAGACACGATGTGTGGGGTTTGGAGGCTGTTCTGCTCCATGGTGCAAGGGCGACTTAACAGAACAAGGTGCCATAGCCCAAGTAAAAGATGGAGCAAACCTAAACCAGGGCAGTAAAGATCCATATGGGAAGGAGAGGAGGAAGGAGTCCAAAGAGTAAGATTTAGGGTTCACCATAGTGGAAACTGAGATGTGCACAATGCGGGGGAAACTAAGGGGATGTTAATAAATTTGATGACTGATAATTTGCTTTCTGCTTCTTGGAAAGAAAGAGAGTGTGAGCTAGGGCGTGTGATCGGAGTCCACGTGCAGAGCGTGTGCTCATGCTCGGCAGCCTTGTGTTTTCACTATAAATGCATGATTCCGTTCTTGGCTTTAAGGAGCAGAGGTTGGGATTATGAGAACTATATTTCTTCTTTCTCACCAACCTCTAAGCAGGGATAGAGAAATAAAAGAGAAGGATACAGACAGAGAAACAGTTAAGGGCCTCCTTTCTCCCTGATTTCCTGTCGTCCGGGTCAGGTCCTTCGTGCTGGCAGGGGCCTGGGCCGCAAGCTCCTGCCCTTTTACTTATTTACTTACTAAGCACACCAGAAGCAGCCTCACTGCACTTCCCGAAAGAAGGAAAGCCCCACGAAGCTTCCGCTGGTTTCCAACCCCAGAGTGCAAACTGCTCCCTGCAGTTCCTCTCTCTGACCCACTCAGTGCCGACCTGTAGCCTTTTCATTTCTCCCAAATTGGTAACCAGTTCCTCATTTTATATCCATCTGGTTGCCATGCCTGGCTCGGTTTGCCTTTTCCTACCTGGCTCTTGACTCATTCTTGTTTACTGTTTCTTTCAGACTGTATTTCAGATGTGTGTCTGGCCATTCTTATGGCCATTCTTATGGCGAGTCTGACACAGGACAATGGCATTGAGGACCCCGAGATAATGATATCAAGATCAGATGGTCTTGTCCTTATAGTGATTTTACATAGCATGGCACAGTGCTTTGAAGTTTCCCCAGTTCCAGAGCTTGCAGTACCCAGTGTGAGGTCCTGGTCAGCTAGGAGATCTGGAGAGAGCCCGTAGTACAGCACACTGTGCTGCTCTGCTGCGGTGGGCTACAGGTCAGATATATTAAGCACATTATCCCTTGGGATATTTTAAATTTATGATTAATTAACCATTCTATTCCATCATGTAAACTCAAGGGGCATTTGTAGCTGAAATTTTTGTGAATATGTAAGGTGACTCAATCATCCTGGATAGGCAATATCAGCTTCTGTGGCACTAGCCAGAGGGTACAGTTTCAAGAATAAATATGCTCCATAATCAAGCACTTCAAGTTAGTTACTTCCTTGCCTGTGAGCCTGTGTGACTGTGTGTTTGAACTGAAGACTTAAGCTATATATTTTTGATAGCAGAAAGGGTGAGGCTAAGAAGAGTCAAAAGCAAATATGAGAATCTTCAGGTTAAGAATATAGTAGAATCTAATGACTACACACTCAATTTTTTTTCTTTTCTTGTTGACAGAAGCAAGTTCTTTTCTTTTTCTGAGCTGATAAATCTACTTCTGGGATTCTATGATCTACTTGTGCAGTTAATAGCAATATATGATAGAATGTTGATTATGACTTCCAGAAAGGATTCACGCAGGGTTCTACTTGCAATTGAGATACACTTTGTTTACCTCTTCTTCCTGATTTCTGCTGTGCAAGGCAGGAACTTCAGCAATCATAAGGAGCTGTGATGTAACTTTGAGAACTGAATCAGAAAAGAGGGAGGGAGTCTGTTTCAAATAGTTGGGGTTGTCATATACCCTCTTCCCGAGGCTGGCAGCTGATCTTCAGACTCCTTAAATGAAAGAAAAATAAAATATTCCAAAATGATATAAGTGGGTCTTAAAGGTGCTCTGTGAGAAATAGTTGAAGACCTCAGTTGATCTTTCTATGGATCAATCACACCCTGTACAAGGAAGGACTTTTCCCAAGAAAGCTAATATAGTTTGGGATAGTTCTCATAATTCTATTTTCTTCAAATGTGAGGATTTCTTCTCACTGCTCCTGGATCATCTTTATTAAGTCTTACCCTAAACACTCATTTCTTTTTTTTTTTTGGCTTTTTGAGACAGGGTCTCACTGTGCAGTTCAGGCTGGCTTTGAGCTCACTTTTGTAGCCCAGGCTGGTCTCGAACTAGCAGCGATCCTCCTGCCTCAGCCTCCCAAGTGCTGGGATTACAGGCGTGAGCCACCACCCCCCGGCCTTAAACACTCATTTCTAACACCAGGGGAAATACCTGAATTTCTCTGGGTGGTCATCACATACTTCTATTTCCCAGCTAGACATCGCTGAAACTTCTCATCTTCACTCAGGCTCCAGAGGATGGTCAAAGGGAAGAGTGTTTCCCACTAGTGTTTTGTTTTTGTTTTTGTTGTTTTAGACTCTCACTGCTGCCGATACCAGGGCTGTAGGAATCTTAATAAAAGTTTTAAAATAGTACTGATACAGGCAAGCATGCCCTGCTGTTCTAGTGAGCAGAGAGAGGAGAAATCCAAGGGATGAAGAAGGAAATATCACAAACGTTCCATTTTATTAATGAACATTGTCATTAAGAATGACTATTTCCATCAGTTAATGATTCAGTTCTCTTTTTAGAAATCCATATATTATAAGAGGCAATGAACAACATGGAGAGGTCTCTGGAACCAAACTTCTTGGGTTCAAAGCTCACTCTGTTTATGACATGATCTTGCACAGATGGCCACCTCATCGGTGACAATGATCTGAGCTGACTTCATTTCCACACAGAAGTTTCAGATGAGATATGTGTGCAAATTGCTAAGCAAAGGCTAGGTAGTGCTGGCCTTGAAAATTTTGGAAATGCAGTGTTGGGCTTAGAAAATACACCAGAATATAGGTATCAGAAACAGTTTTCTCCTACTCTTATGTCTCTCCTCTTCTTTCTACTGAAGGCAAGCTCCAGAATTTCTCTTCCCAAATGTAGATCATAGAAATCTGAACTGTTTTCTGCAAATCCAGCATAAAACCTGAAAGAGTTTCTCTAGCTCTTCTCTTGTCTTTCTGTGTCACAGCTGGCCATAAGGGAGTTCTGACCTACCTTGTTTCACTGTAGGTCATGAGGTGCTCACCCTAGAGGGATCCAGCTCCATACCTAGGAAGAAGAATAGCTCTCACTGAGGGATAAAGCAGACTCTGGACAGGCCTTCTGTCTTTCCCCACTCCTGATCTCCATGAATTCATTCACTTTTACCCAATCATATTGCTACACAATTATCCACATCTCTTAGAAATGAAGCATAAAATTAGAAAGCTTCCCCCACATACTTTGGTGTTCATTTAAAAGGCACCTCTGCAATATTATAAAACTGTGGTCAAAATAATTTACAGAATGATCTGCTGTTAATCTGCATATTGCCAGTTCATTTCGGCAGGCTCCCATAGCAACCCTCCAGTGATACAGTTTGAACTTCTTCACAATGGAATTGCTGTGACATCATGAGTGCCTGCTACCTGTATTGCTTCTCCCTGGTAGAATGTGACTCATTGGCCATATGCGCAGTCTGTACTGGTCTAAATATCTTGGCAAGCTCTTAAATTTGAGAAAACATAGATAGCCACTTCCCTGGGGTGCTTTTCTTCTTTTCATCTTGCTTCAGTGATGTCTTAAGATTCAATTTAGGTGCATACATTGCTTATTGGCAATCTCATCCATACATACAGCAAAGTCCTCAATGGCAAGGACCTCTCCCTTCATTTTTTTTTTTTTTTTTTTTTTTGGTCTGGTAACTCCTGGTATTCATTACGTGGTCATTACATGTTTCCTGAATGACAATGGATTAATGATTCATGAAATAATGGTTGTTAATAAAGAAATTATTAAAGCTATTCTTTTTTTTTTTTTTTTTGAAATATCAACTCTTTGGAGGGCTTCCATGCTTAATTTTAAACAGAATAACACTCATCACAAATGAGTTAACATTTTTCTATAATTTTTCCATGTACCAGACTTTGAATGTTTTAGATTTATTGTTTTACTCAACATTCCATGATTTTACATGATATCACACCATTTTACATATAAGGATACTGTAGCTTTTTAGAGTTATGGTGATTTCTGAAACTGAAGTTTACATAGTGGATCAAACATTCAACCTCATTTGTCTGTGATCCCAGGTACTTAAAATTGGGATGTTACATTAGAATTTCTTCTAACAAGGTGAATGAAGTAGATTCAGACAGCAGAGCTAGGGACAGACTGGCCCATTCCTAACGAGGTCTGACGCTGAGCAGGGAGCACATGTTGAGTGAAAGGAGCTGCATGTCAGGCCTTAAAGTGCAGCTAAGCTAAACATCCTCCTTGACTAGGTCTTTGGGATGATGTACATTCAACAGGACATTTGTGACAGCCAATCCCCTCAATAATGGGGAGCTAAGTGCATATCCTGCTATGCACTCAAGCTTCTTCCTTCTTGCCTCCTCTCATCTTCTCCTGCTGCTCCCTAGCTCCTGACCCCACTACACAGGCCCTTACTTCCAACCCACTTTGGCAGCCAGTGTCCACCTTGACTGAGCTTCTTGGCCTTCTCTGGATTATTAGTGGACATATTTTCTTCAGTGCTGGGGATTTTGAATATGAAGTTGACAAGAAGCATCTTAGGAATCAGAGCAGAGTCAAATAACAGGGACTCCTACCAAGCTCCAAATGTGTACAAATCATGTATTTAAGAGAAAAAACTCAAAATGTACCAGCAAAATTTAAAGAAAGTAAAATGACTCTCTTTGCCAGTAACTAGAGAAAATTTATGACCAGCGTGTTATTCACTGTACAAACTTAGAAGCAGTCTAGAGTTTAAAAGACTTACGAAGAGGACTAAGCACTTTGGAGGTGATGTCTGTGCAATGATCCAGGAACAGGAGGAGAAACAGGAGACAGAAAGCTAAACCTCAGAGGAACCAGTAAGATAGCTCTGCAGATTAACATATCTGCTTAGGTAAGCTTAGGCAAGTGTAGGAACCAAGGTTAGATCCCCAGCACCACATGCCATGCTAACCCTACTCCCAAGGTAGGCTGAGCTGGCCAGAGTCTGAGTGCAGTGATGCATGCCTGTAATCCCAGCACTGGGAAGGCTAAAAGTATGAGGATCACCACAAGTCTGAACTGTGTAATGAGCCCCTGTAGCAGCCAAAAACATTGAGAGAGAGAGAGAGAGAGAGAGAGAGAAAGCTAAATTTCAGAACAATACTTAGAGATACCTCCTCCAAATAGAGTAAGGCAGGAACACTCCACATGCTACTGTACACACCAAAAGAAAACATCATTTTCCAGAATCTTTAAGAGGAAAGAAGGGGGCCCGGCAGGATGACTCAGTGGTCTAAAGCGCCTGCTCAGGAAAGCTTGGGCAGCTGCGGGGACCGCGGTTTAATCCCTGGCACCATATGCTGTGGCAGCCCTGCCCTGAGGGCAGGCTGATCCAGCCATAAAAATAAATAAACAAACAAAGAAACAAAAGTTGTGAAACAAAAATAAAATAAAATAAAAATTTAAAAGAAGAGGAAAGAAATATCTCTTGTGAAAAATAAAATCCCTAATTTTACTATGAACAAATGTTCTCTACGGATACAACACATGATATACCTATTGCGTTTTGATGAGCTAATGTGTAATTGAATTCAAATTCCATTATCGAAAGCTTCCAAGGAAAATGACACACTATGCTGCCTCATTTAGAAATGTCTAGGCTCATGGATTATTGCTGTGCTCCAAGGACCATCACTCCTTACCACCACCTCCTCTGCCTCTTTCAATCATCCACCCACAAACGCTTGCAAAATCCCACCGAAGATGAACCCATATATGTACTTTGCAGGTCTCACAACTTCACCATGGATAGATGTGACCTTTAAATTCATATCACATGTACTTTAAATATACAAGAATGGTAAATTACTGCATAATCTGAGACAGTTAATCACCCTACAGCCCTAAGTAGGCGCGCTTGCCATGAAAATCCCCTAAATCTATGGTGCATATGCCCAGCAAAGAATCACACCACAAACACCACTGATACAAAAGCTGAGCTTATAATAAGACCATGAAAGTCTTCAGATCTATGTGTCTCTTACAGAAAATTCACATATGAACTGAGTTCAGAAGAGTAATTTCTCCAGGCCTCCACAAGGGAAGCTCATGTCTGAATTCTGTCTGGAAAATTCCAAAACCCATGTCTCAAAAATCTCCCACAGAAAAGACCAGCTCCCACTGAATATGAGCTCAAAATCAATGATTGGGTGAATATACCACCATTTGTTTGAGTCAATGTATTGTAACCGTGTTGTGTGATAGAGGAACCTAAAGATGACTATCCTCTACTGAAATATACTGAGAAGCTTTGTTTATTTTTGTTAGAATTATTCTGATTTATGTCTTATGCTGAGTAACTACTTTGAAAATAGCTACAACATAATGTAATAAATACTGTAATTTTCTTGTTATTCGGTTACAATAACATTGAATTTTTTTTCATAAAATGAAAAGAAAAAAGAAAAATCACATTGAAAGAAGGTACACTAACCAAATAGCTGGAAAGACTGCTAAATGAAATGAATCAAACTAATGATAAAAATTATAATCACTAAAAGTAATAACTCCTTGGTGGAATAAAAAGACAGAATATTAGGTAGATACAGGAAACTGTAAAAAAAAACTAAAATTATTGATAGGTTAGCCTAGGAGTAAAAAACAATTAATGAAAACTATGTAAGTGAGATTAAGAAAACTAAAAAACAAAGTATGTAAAGCGTACATTTGAATGTATGCTTTATTAAATTTTATTTTATTTTTTATTTTATTTATTTATTTATTTATTTATTTATTTATTTATTTATTTTTTGTCTTTTTGAGACAGGGTCTTGCTATGCAGTTCAGGCTGGCCTTGAGCTCACTTTTGTAGCCCAGGCTGGTCTCGAACTCACACCAATCCTCCTGCCTCAGCCTCCCGAGTGCTGGGATTACAGGCGTGTGCCACCACGCCTGGCTTTTATTAAATTTTAGATATAGAGAAAAAGGAGGAAAATAAAAATACAGTTCAATTTTGTATTATTTTGTTTTGTTTTTCTTAGAATAGAATGGCTCTGACTGGATTGGAACATCTCTGAGTTCTGAGCTCCCAAAGGTCTGAAGGAAAAGAAAAGAAAAAAAAAGAAAAGGAGTCATACAAGCCAAAATAACTATAGGAAAAGCCTAAAATATCTATAAAAATTAGATTCTGATTGGCAGGGAGCTCTCTCTCTCTCTCTCCCTCTCTCCCTTGCCCTCTGTCTCTGTTTCTCTGTCTGTCTCTGTCTCTCTGTCTCTCTCTCTCTCTCCCCCTGTCTTTCTGGCTTTCTCTCCCCTCTCCTGTGCATGTGTGTGTTTTACTAAGGGCTGAACTCAGGGCCTCTGTGCTTGTCTTGCTGAGTTGCCCAGAATGGCCTTAGATTTGTTAGCCTCTGTCTTCAGCTGACCTCCAGATGGAAAATCTTCCTGCTGCAGCATAGATAATAAATTGATAGCCTCAATGTATTGGAAAGGTAAATATTCAGCTAGAGTTGTCTATCCAGCTTTACTATTATTTGAAGGCAAAATTCAAGTCACATCATTCCCAATAAAGCAAAGACTAAGAGAATTTCCTCTACTGGCACTCACTAAATAATCTCCTAAAGGAGAAACAATTATAAGGAAATAAATAGAAGATTGATAAGTATGAAAATTACAGGTAATTATTAATTACTAAGAAAAGATAAAATAATAGAATTTTAATAAGAAACAGGGCAAGTCATCCAGAAGGAAAACTGAAGTGCTGGATGAGGGTAACTCAGAGTCTGAAGTGACAGGGTGGGACTGATGGGCGTGCTCTGATCTCCTTCTACAGCTCCAGTGCAGAGTAAGCAGCTGCTGATATTTATGCACTGCTGGATCAAATGTGCATTTTAAGAATAAAAGGCAAAAGGATACAGTGAGAATTATTTCCAAGGAAGAAAAAATAAATATAAAGATGCTGCCTTTTTCTATGGATGCCATATCAAGTGACCACACATTAGCCAGTGTAATCCACTGGAGACAGATGAGCTTCCGGGCTGTAGAGCCAGTTTTCCCTAGGCTGCACAGACAGAAAGGGTTTCATGAGCCACACATTCTTCCCAGGCTCTGGCAGAAGCCGTTCCCAGGTTCTGCTCACTGCTAGCTTTGCTCAACTTGGGTAGCATGGCTCTAGTGCTGCCCTGTGCGTGTGCTGTTCTTCTGCCTGTGTGTGAATAATTTCTCCCTGCCTGTGTTTTATAAGGATGATTATAACGGCATTGAGGCTCAGTAGAGTGATGTCTTTATTTCAAAATCCTCAACGTAGGCACATCTGCAGACACTATCTAACAAAATCAGTCTTCATAGGCTTCAGACATCAATATGCATTTATCCTTTGGGCTGCCATTGGGCCCACTGCAGTAGGAATAAGAAAAGCACTAGGAGCAGGACAATGACAAAAAAAGAAAGAAAATAGAGATAATAAAAGCAAGCAATACCTCCAATAATTACTTTATATGTGGTTTAACTATTTCTTGCTTAATTTCATCAACTTAAACTCTGAAGTTAGCCTGGAATAATGTTAGACAAGGAATGAGCACACTGTGGTGGAAGAATGAAGTGGTGACTCTCATCTGCTTCTGTGAATACAGTTTGTACCCATTCTTTACATATACATATTTTTTACAGTTTTGTTCCTCAGCAACAGAGCTGAGTGGTTGGAACAAATACCGTAAGTCCTATAAAGCCAAAATCTTGCCCACCTAATGAACATCTCATACAGAAATCGGCAGAGAGAGAACTTGTTGTGTTTCTGGGCTGATTATGTCTTTCTGTGTGCTGGAGGGGGCAGTGTGTCAGGATGCCATTGATACTGGAAACCAGTGTCATCATCCACGCTGTGACATTTTCAGTGGAACCGAAGTTCTCAGTGAGTTGACAGATGAAGGGGAAAGTTTTTTGTTTCTTTGGATTGAGAAATTTGAATTCAAGATTTCCTTCAGCTTCCCACAGTATTTTTAGCAGTGAGATGTCAGGTGCATTGGACTGGAAGGATGAGCCACATTCCAGGCCCAAATATATGCGAAGCACATGTGCCCTGCATTTTACTCCTAATGGGATGCATATTTTGACCTCATTTTATTTTTACTTCTGTTGTAAGCTGCCTCAAATCATTCTGGTCAAAGTAGATGTGGCATAAATAAATAATCACATGGGGCAGCACAACGACAAAGAAAATGTGGAGCAGAGAAACTAAGTCTCCTAAGTAGCTGTATTTTAAGTGGAAGGTCACGTCTTGCATTAGGTACTAGTTAGAGGATATTTGTGGAGTGCCTTAAAATGCCAGGAAAATGTCAATGATGGTCACAGCTTTTTGAAAACAATAGGTCAGAATGCTTTAAGTCGACTATCCCACTTCGGCTTTCACTTTCTCTGTACTACATGTAAGCCTCTCTTCCTCCTTATCAGCTTAGTGCAGATACCACCCTGCTCTCTAGGCCAGGGTGCCAGGAGCAGTACCCGTTGACTGGGCAGCTCAGCAAGCATGATGCATTTGGACTCTGAGCTTACAACAGTCACCACCCAGTATCTAGGCACCCCATCCTACCCCTGCCCCAATTATAGGATAGGGGGCAAGGAAACAGAGTTCCTATTATTACAAGGCCACTACATTACATAAATTTATGCTTGACTGAGCTTTTTTCAACATAAGTTGCTGGCATTTTTACTCTCTGGCATGAGACAGAACAGAAAGACTGTGTCACAAAGACCCACACCTGTGCTTAAGCATCAGCCAATTTCCCTGCACAACTCAGAGAAGAAATAAGAGTCCCCAAAAGAGTCATGGAGCAAGGCGCAGATGTGCAGAGGGGGGTCTGGGCGCAAGCAAGTCTGGACTCTGCAAAGAAGACGGGGAGCCACATCAGTGATGCAAACCCGACTGGCTTTGGCCCACTACTGCCATAGAGGATAAAATGTGGACAACACTTTAGTGCTATCAGACGGAGGGCTGGAGAAGATGCTTGAAGGATTTTTTTAATATTAGGAAAACAATACATATCGATGGAAGAGAGTAGGAGATTTTATTCTGGCAGGTCTGGCTGTGCATGTACCATGATTTGCTCATCTTCACGTTCCTCATCCACTCTCTTCCCCTGCCCCTTTCTTTTTCAAACAGCCTCCTTCCTACTTCCATGTGCTCTCTCTTTTCAAATTTCCTTTTTATTTAAAATATTTTAAGGACTGTACTTGAGTAGTTCTAAGGTGTAGAATCTAATGCAGGGAACTGCGTGGATGGACTCTCTGTTGCTCGCGTTTCTTTCTAAGCTTGCTGAACATTGTAAGGTGATGATCTTCAGGTCAATGGCAACGAACATCCTTTGTTTGGTAAGTGGGATTGCCAGGAGAATCCCTCACTTGCTTATCCTCATTAGAGAGGATTTTCCAAGAAAAGCAAACTGTTTTGTAGTATGTATACATTTGAAGAAATTTCATAGAGTGCACAGGGAATTCTTTGATTTATAGCTTGATCTTTCTGGGCAAGAGTGCAACGTTTGACCCAGGTGGCTTAGTTCTCTCAGCCTCGTGGATTCAGGGGACCTTCACACTCAAAATTTCCAGAGTAAAACAAGACATAGATTCACAGGTTCACAGTTCAGTTTTCCCACTGGAGACTTCAAGTGTGCATCTCCAGTGACAATCTTTAAGATACACTGTTGTGTAAAAAAACCTTCTCTGTCCCTGCTTTGTCTGGGATGGGGAGGTATGAGCCTGCGTTCTTTCTACAGGATAAACTGGGATGGAATTGAAATTCTCCCAAAGGTATGAAAAAATGAGGAAAAATACCATGGCTCCTGAAAATTGGAGTGATGACCCAGGACTTCTTTCAGGCCTGCCTTCTACTTTCTTAAATAGGAAGTTTGTGGTTCCACGGTATACATTTTGAGTTGGAGAGAATGAAAGTAATAAAGCTGGCAACCACATGTTGGCACACCTGAGGCCCTTACCTGGCCCTTAGAGGAGGCCTCCAGTTTTGTAGAATGAAAGTAAAATCAGAAATGGGCAAATAATCATGATTTTGAAGTCTAATTCCGCTCACGTAGGCTGGACAATTTTGTGCTTTATCTTGTCCTCTAGGTGAACTGGCGCACTTCAGTAAAATTGCTTCTTAAATATTACTAGTCAGCTAGAAACAAAACTTTCACCAGGCCAGATTATTTGTTCTGCCATTGCTTGAGACTTTTCCTCATAAAATTAGGCATCTTGATATCAAAGACCATCAAAATCAGACCTTGTTTGTGTTCATTACCTTGCAGTTGATCCTAAAATCAGGAGTAGTAATTTTAAGAGAAAACCTTGGTTACTGTCTTGATCCTTACAAGATGAAGGTTTCCCACATAGAAAGGCGATGTTTTCAGAAGTTAGGGTCTTTCTCCTTCATTGTTAAAGTGTTAGAACAACATATCGTAATTAGAAATGATGGCTCTTTCTCACCTTATCTATTCTTCTGGAGGCCGCAGATTTCTTAGCTCCTTATAAGCTGATACAGCTCATAAATCTCTAGTTCACTACCTTACAGCTATGTGACAACACAGTTCTTGTGTCTGAGGCTGTAATAGCTCACCAGGCTAGGAGAGGAAATGCCATGTCTTGCCCGTGTACTGAACTGAGGTTTTCTTAATGTTATTGGCCAAATCATTCCATTCAAACTGGATAAAAATCTGACCCTTTTGATGCTCTTTTACTGCTCTTCTGCTCTCCAGGGCCCTTTGAACTTTATTGTCCAACTCTTTAGGCTTCTAAACTTGATGGTCATCTTTGTTCAATCTGTTTAGATTCATCTCTCTAGAAGCTTAGGTGGATATTAGAGGATTTTTATTTTTATGCAATTAATATTTATAGCTTTATATGAATACCATAGTAAAAGTCCAAGTACTCAGGGTTTTTTGTTTGTTTGTTTGTTTGTTTGTTTTGTTTTTGGTTTTGGTTTTTTTGATAGTGAGGATCACTCAGGACCTTGAGCTTGCTGGGCAGGGCTTATGCCACTGAGCTATCTCTCCAGCCCCTCTTGGAGGATCACTGGCCAGCTAACCCTTCCCTTAACACGTGGCTCTTCACACTTTCAACTAGGATTGCTTTCTTTCTTTAGTTTCATTTTTAACTTTTAAAAATTATGTATTTATTTGGTACAGTGTTTCACTACACACTTCAAACTCTTAGTGATCCTCTTGTTTCAGCCTCTCCAGGACGGGGATCACAGGCATGTACCACCACTCACATGGGACAGGCTTTTTTTTTTTTTTTTTTTAATGTATTTAGTACACGATCTACAGGGTCTCGGTCTCACTACACAGATCAGTCTCATAGTGGTCCTGCTGTTTTTAGCCTCTCAAGCACTGGAAATATAGGCATGCGCCACCATGCCCAGGCTCAATCAATACCTCAGCATGCCTGGCTGGCACAGTATGCCGGGGATCAAACCTCATTCCCTGCATCTGCCTAAGCAGACACTGTAGTTCACTAAGCTCTCTGGAAAGCCCTGGGACTGACTTTGTAGGGGCTGGGCACAAGGTCTTTAGCTTCATCCCAATGAGGGCAGTTGTACACTATTCCTGCTACCCTATGAAGCTGGTTCACTACTTTGTGAAACTCACCACTCTGGCACTCTGGATGCTCCCATTGTCTCTCCTAGCTCCTTCTAGTACTTTGTTGTCCAGACCCTGTAACTTCCACAACTTTAGTGGCCTTTATGGAGCTGTGTACCACAAAGTTGTGCAACAACAGAATTGTAACAACGCTAGTCAGAGCCCTGGTCTGGTTACCCACAATTAAACATAAGTATTCTATTAACCACTGTCAGGGCTGTAAGCACGCTGTAATGTAAGGAACGCTTTTACCAGGAAGTATACTCTCCTAAATTATGCGCTGTATCTGGCCAAGTTTGCAACGGACCATTTCCAGAAGCAATGTCTTGCTATTTATTTTGGCTTGAAGCTAAAAGGACACAAACCAGCAGCTTTCTGAAGTTTAAGTTTATGTTTCTGGATCTGTGTGTGGGAGAGAGAAGAAGGGCAGAAGAGACACACTGGAAGTACAAGGCTTAGTTAATCAAACCAGCAAGCGTTTATTACACCTTTCCCGAAGGACTGCTGTCTTATTTTATTTTCATAGGCTCCCAACCTGGCTGTAAGATCTGTTCCTTTCCTATCAGCTACTCTTTTATGATTACAATCAAATTCAATCTGAAGGATGCAGACGAAGATCTCAGTGAGGTCTCATAGCACATGAAGCGCGATGTCTCCTGTGTTCACAGCAGGTCACTGTGTGGCCATCCATGGCATCTGTCGCTTATCTGCCTCCTGGATTTCCATTCAGTGAAATCCTGTCAATGTGAATGACTGAGGTTCTTTTAAAGAGAAAGAAAAAAATTATAGGAATCTAAGAAAAATCTTTTAATGTGCTTCCATCTGCCCTTTGTGATAGTTGTGGTGATAAAAAATAGGCACAGTATATGCTATATACATATATATATATATATATATATATATATATATATATATATATGCAAGCATACCTGCCAAATAACCCTGTAGTCCTCACTGTATATCTCACAATACCCTGGTAAATAGGTATTTATATTATTGATAGTATTAACCATAATTCATCATAAATAAGTGCATGTGTCAATAGTATAAATGGCTTGCCTCACAAGTGGCTAAATAATAGGAATAAGGCTCTGGGCCCTCACTAATTAAATGATGTTTGCGAGTCAACAACATTAGCATCACCTCAAGTGCATTAGAATGCAAGGTTCAGCAGTTCTGCCCCAAAGCTGCTCGGTCTGCATAGACCCCAGGTGATTCTCCTTCACAGTTTAAAGAACGCTGCTGTCCTTGGATTTCTGTTATGATGTTGTGAAAGCTTTAGATATTTTTATCACTGGTTGCCTTCGTCTTCTTCACAGCCTCTCAGTAGAGTCATTTTCTGGGTCTTGGTCCAGTAGGATGAGAAATCACCAAGTCTGGTGTCTCTGTATAATAACTCTGGCTTTCCTTGAGTTTAGGAAGTCATTTTTTTCAATGTTACCATTACTGGAAAACAAAAGTAAATACAGCTATACAATGGCAGAAAACAGGGAAGGAGAAGAAAATACACTCTTTAGATAATTTATTCTCCCTTCTGATTTGATGTGCTATTCCTCAAAAGTATACAACATCATCCCTAAAGTTTGGAGGTAGTGAAGAGAGCTGCAAATGAAGCCAGGCACTGTTGGCTGTGAATTTGATTTTGTTTCTATTGTCTCAGAGCTCTAGCAGACTCTTGTGAAGTTTTCACGGAGAAAACCAGCACGATTTCAGAATGTGCCAAGTTCTGTCTTTCACTCAGAGTTTCAGGATAGTGATACTAAATGGCCATGATTCTGGGAATCTACAGATACCCAGAGATGCTCCAGCCATTGGCCCAGAAATCCAGAGGCTGAGTTGCCTTGCTTACCTTACCACTTGCCCAACCTGCTTTTGTTCCTAGTTATCCTGGATAAATTTACTAATGAAACCAGAGAAAAATAATGACAAGTGATAGTTGCTGTGATCACGAGTAGGATTTGGAACCAAGTCCTGTCAAGTTTCTGACAAGGCCCGACAAAGTCTTTCAGCATCCTACAAAGATATCAAAGGTGAACACATTGCTGTCTCCCACTCAAAGCAAGCAGTGCCTGCGTGGTGAGTCTTTAAGTGTCTCTAATTTTTCTCTACCTTCAGATATTTCATTATTACAGCAGCATCATTTTGTATGATAATCATTATTTATTTTACATTAGGAATGTTTGTGGTTGCAGTTATTTTTGTTGTTGTTTGTCCTATTTCAGAGATATAAACTGCACATGCTCAAATGGGACAGCAGGAGCCAAAGTGAGTCAAGGGCAGACACATGTTTTTAAAAAACTCTTCTCAGAACCTTTCCAAGGGGAAAAAGTCAGCTAACGAACATTGAAATTGGAAGCTTATGCTCATTTTTTCTGACATATTAAAACTAGATACTTGGAGGACACAGAGAAGTCTGAGAATTACCTGTATCTCCAGTGAAAATATGTACCTATAAAAGTTGTCAGCATAAAAAAAATAGAGTCTTGTGTCAAACTTCCACAAACTAACTAATAAATAAGCCAAGCAAGCAAGGCGATCATGAAGAGAATTGCAGGCATGTATGTCTGATAAAAAGCGGTATTGTATCAAGAGCATTGCTAGCATCACAAGTTGCACAAAGCTCATTTATAGAGTGCAAGCATGTTTATTATAGAGCTTTCTTTCATCCAGCCTGTGTTTAATGAGCTCCTCTTCTGTGCCAGAGGCAGCCACTAAATAAAGACAAAACAACCCCAAACCCCTGCTGTTTCTCTTTCATCACAGTGACCGCTGTCTCTCATGGTGGTGGAGCGGGGCAGGGACCTTGGACAGCAATAAGAGTAACGTTTACCTGAAAGGGCTGTGGCTTGTACTGTTTTGCCCATATATGCATGGGACCAAACTTGAATTCTCACTTTCTTTTGTTCTTGGGGTGCCAATATGCATCATGATGTCAATAAGGTCTGGAAGATGCTAGAAGCCATATATCCCTACTATTCCTAATGATCATGTGTTTATCACAACTACTCGGGGAAGCCTCAGTTCAGAAGCAGATTTCATCTAATTATTAAAATCTAGGTTCTTATGAACAAGGTGTTCAGAAAGACCCTCCCTGGGGGGCTCATGTTTCCCCCATCACTTCTTCAGAAGCGCCCCATGAAGTAGAGCAGATTCACACGTTCGCTCTGCTTCCGCTGAGTGAGCTGTACCAGCCAGCAGCCGCAATGGCTGTCATCTTCTGGGAGTTATTACCAACCACTAAAACTAAAAGGACTGTTAATGTAAAATACTACAGCATGCTTTGAAATTCACAAAACGTTTCCATATTATAACCCCCTGCCAACTGAACATAGAGTTTTACCTAATCACAAAATTTTACCTCTCACATATTCTGCCTTCCCCTTTTCCCCTGCATAGCAAGCAATTGTCCACCTTGTGACAAGAAAGGATACATTAAGTTACTTAATGGAGAAGTCAGCCATATTTTAACAGAGATTATTCTGGGAGAGTTTTTTCTGTTTTATCTTTCCATATTCTGAAAAGTGTGTGTGTTGAAGGCTGCAGACCCTTCTCTGCTGACGACGGCTCTGCGTGAACTCGAGGCCTCATTGTACTCTCACGCAGCTGTGAGGAGGCCGACACAATGCTCTTCAGTAAATAGGCTTTGTCTGCCTGTGCTGGCAGCAATTGCTCTGGGAAGAGCACGGCAATATGCTACTGTGTATTCCCCAAGGCACTTAGCTCTCCTGCACATAGCTTCCAAATCTGTCATCTTTCTATTCTGCTTTTTCCAAATTCCTATTCTCCCTAGCCAGGAACAGAAGCATGAGCTTCTTTTCCACTCTCTGGGGCCCATAATCATTCCGGTCCTGTGCATGTTCACTTTCCAGAGAGGGGAATTGTATAAGTCCAGTTCTCTACAGAATGAGGAGAAGAGAATTATGGTTTAAGAAGTAAATTTCATCTCAGCATTCTCCAAAGCGTGGAGCAGTCAATAATTTTAAAAGCATAAAGGAAGGACGTTGTGTAATATCACAATCAGTAGATAATAGGTTCTGAGATCATCACAGGTGCTTGGTCGTCATCATGTCTGCTCACTGTGACTATCTTGAAGATGAGCCCCACAATTGTCTCACTGAGAACATGAAAACGGAGTGAAATTAGGAGGTGAATTTCAGACTCAAATCGGAGCACACACATAATGTTCTTTTTTAGAAATGGGCATTGAATTTCTAAAGCGGTGCAAAAGGAAGAAAATAACTTTATAATAGTAAGCAAAAGTAAAGCTGCACTGTGAAGGCCATGGTATACTTAAAAGTGTAAAGAGCTCAGGAAGGTAGATCAGACATCCCATGAAACAAAAAAGGGAGAAAGAGATTGAAGATGCTTTTGAGCCAGAAGGCAAACTTTTTTTTTTTTTTTTTTTTTTTTGGCTAGGAATCGAACCTTTCCCTTTCCAGCAGGCATTGAGCTATCTCACCAGCTCCAATATAATGATGTTTAAGCCCCAGTAAGGAATCTGAATTTACCTTGTCACTAGCAGGGATCTGCTTACTAATATAAGTAAGTTTCCATTAAGAAGGTCATTACATACCCAAATATTCTCGGTGATATTAGAAATGTATTAAAAATGATCAAATGCAGGGATCAAGTCTAACTAGGTATGAGGCTTTTTAATATAACAATGTAGCTTAAGAAATCCAGAACCTCTTCAAAGTTAACAGCCTTGCTGGAAGTATAAGGAGACTTTAAAACAGTTCTTTAGAAATGAGCATTTACACAGTGCCATGTAATTCAGTGCTTATAACAAGTATTGAGGTACTGTCTAGGAGAAGACAAGTTTAAGGAACAGTTAAGTGAGTTTTTCAGAAGATTTTTTTTTAAAGTGTTTGGTACAGGGTCTCACTATGCAGCTTGGACTCAGTAATCCTCCTATTTTCAGCCTTCCTAGTACCTGGATTACAGATGTGCACCACCGTGCCTGGTCTCTGTTGCCAGCTCAATGCATCTGGAGGTGGGGCCAGCATGGCATATGGTACCTGGGATTGAACCCCAGTCCCTGTGCTTGCCTAAGCAGGCACTTAGTCCACTTAGCTATCTCACCAAAGTTGGTTTTGAGATATTATACATATATATATATATATATATATATATATATATATATATATATAGCTAAGAAATGAAAAGAAGATTAAATACTAGGAAAAGGCCAATGGTTTGTGAGTTACATGTGGCCAAGTTATTTCTTTAAAAAATAGGATGTGAATGCATTAGTGAGAATTGGCTGTGGGAGTGAAAATTGGAGACTGTGGACAGTGGCTGCCAGATCAGTGGCCTCACAACTGGAGGTTTTCCCCAGAACAAAGGTCAGGGGGTCCATCCATGTCACCATTTAGGCATAGATATATGTTGCTGCTGGAGTAATTTTCACAAAGCACTGAAAGTGATGCTGATCGATTTAAGCAGAAAAGAACTACCTTTAAAAGATATCAGGAATTGCAGACTTTCACCAACTCTTAAAGAAATGGGCTCTGACAATGAGCAGGAATTAAGTAAAAATAACTGCAAAGTGAGTGGCGAAGATGGCACTAGAGAAATAACCTTCAGAGCATGTACTGACCCTGCTGCTGAGCCCTGGGTCTGGATCACACCCCAGATATTGCTGTCCTGGCTGTCTTGATGTCCAGAATCCCCACAAAAAGTTGACTTTCCATGGTCATTTTCACTTTAGGGAAGAGGCAGAAGTTGCAGTGCTATATCTGGTGAATATTGCGAATGAGAACATGCCCATGCTTTCATGAGCCTACCTTTTGGTTAGATGGTACTGGACAGGAGCACTTTCCATATTTTTCTTTTAATTCTGCACCATAAAAAATATGATAGTGGCTTTCCACTTTATTTTTCCTCAATAAAGTGCTATAAATGATAGCAGAAGTGTGTTGAAACAAAAGGGAGTATTTTGAGGGGAATTATTGCAATGTATTAATAATTTATATATATATATATATATATATATATATATACAGTGATGGATGGATAGATAGATAGAATGTATAGCTAGCTATCTATCTATCTATCTATCTATCTATCTATCTATCTATTATTCAGTTAATTAGGACATTTGGTTCACACAAGTATGAGATGAGGAAATGCCCCCTCCCCAAAGCCATCTCCAAACTGGAGACCTAGGGCCCTTGTCAGTGCATCTCAGTCCAATATAAGGAAGCGCAGAACTTAAGGAGATGATGCTGCAGGTCTCAGGCTGGGGTGAGATGGAGGGTAGGGAGTGTAAGAGAGACCCTGCTGCAAGGCCTAGGGTCCACAAGGCACAGGACGGAGCTCTAAAATCTAAGCACAGAGGATGGAGTGTATTCCACCTCCAGAATAGAAAGGGGTAAGTGTTCATTTTCCCTCACTTTTTGTTCTTTATAGGGTCCCAATAACCGGCTAGGGTCCAGGTGATGCCCACATCCAGGTGATGGATTTTGCCAGTTATCTGGGCATCCCTTAATCCAATCAAGTTAATAGCATAAGCTGATTGCCACAGCAATGCACTGGATTTTGTACTGTATACATAGTAAAGGAAAACTATCTGTAATTTTAGAATTTTTAATTATCTCCAAAGAAAATTCTCTAGAAGTTAGCCAGTCATTTCCAATCATCATTCCTTATAAGCCAAAGGCAACAACAAACTTATTTTTTAGTTTGAATTGTATATATTTTATATGAATGGAATTATATGTGACTTTTATTATCTAATTTCTTTTGTTGAGCATGCTTTTAGAGTCCACAATTTTCTAGTACATACCAGTATTTCATTCCTTTTCATAGATGAATAATATTTATATTTGTGTATATGTATTTATTTTATTTTATATTTTGTATTTTACATAAAATAAAAAATGATATAGATTTTCAATACAAGATGATAGGACATTCACAATGGCTGTAACCATGGTTGCATATTGTTATCTTCAAATTAGTTGCTCAGATTGATAGACATAGGCTTGTAAAATTAATCAAACAATATAAATACTAACTGTTCCTTTCAGTGAACTAAAAAAAAATTAGTAGTACAATTATCCATACATATTTATTCCTTTTTTTTCTCCTTTTCCTTGCTCTTTTCTTTTGAGTTTTTTTTTTCCTTTCACTACATCTATTGTACCTTCCAGATCTTATTTACTTTCAGTTTCTTGCAGTAGGGAGACAATATGATGTTCACACATGTGACATATGAGTCTGATTTATTTCACTTATGAATATGGTCTCTAGTTCATCCATTTACTTTAACAAATCTCAACTTTATCTTTCTTTATAGCTAAGTAATAATCATTGTGTAAACATGTCACATATTCTTTTCTCCATTCCTTCTTTGCTGGGCATTTGAGTTGATTTGAAGTTTTAGCTATTGCAAAATGTGTTGCTATAGACATGTCGCTGTGATATGATGTTTATAATTTTTTTGGGAAAGCACCCAGAAGGGGAATAGGTGGGTCAAATGAGATCTTTAATCCTAGTTTTTTAAAGAGTCTCAACACTGATGTCTATAGTGATGCGTGGGTCTTCATTCCTACAAACGGTAGATAACGGTTCCTTTTCCCCCACGCCCCACCAGTATTTGTTTCTGGTTGATGATTTCTGGGGTGAGATAATATTTCTATGCTGCTTCACTTTGCATTTCTTGAATGACCAATGATTTTGGACATCTTTTATATACCTATTTGCTATTTGTATTTCTTTATCTGAGAAGTACATATGCATTTCAGATGCCCATTTTTGGATTAAATATTTTAATTTTAGGGGCCTGAATTATTTTAACTTTATATGTTCTAGATAGAATTCTTCTATCTGAGGAACAGTTGGTTGAAATATTTTCCAAGTTCGGTATTAGCTTTTCTATACACAAAGACAGGGTGTTTCCCTTTTTATTTCTATCAACAGCATTTTGCAGTTTTCAAAATAAAGTTAAAATATATGTCTTATACAAATTTATTTCTAAATGTTTCACTCTTTTTGCTATATTGTTAGTACAATTGTTCTCTCAATTTTCTTTCAGATGTGCTATTTTTCTAGTATATAGATATATTGATTTTGGTATACTGATCTTATATTCTATGATTTGATTGACTTCTAATACTTTCATGACTAGGAAAGGAATCTTTTAGGATTTTCTACATATAAGGTCATGTCATCTACAAAACAGTTTTACTTTTTCCCTTCCAATCCACATTCATTATTTTTTTTTCTTCAGTAATTGTTCTGGCTAGAACTTTCAATGCAATTTTGAATAATGATGTCAAAAGTGGACAACTTTATCTTATTCTAGATTTGTGGGGAAGGTTTCTAGTCTTTCTCTCATAAGATACTACCTCTGAATTTTTCACAGGTGTGTAATGCCAGGTTAAGGAACTTCCTTCAGGTGCCAATGATTGGCAAGATCAAGTCAGAACCCATGATTCAATATTACAAGACTTGGAAGCTGTTATACTAAGAGCTATGGTTTATTAGAGTGAAAAAAACTACAGATTAAAACTAATCACCTGAAATAATATATGGGCAATGTCAAGAAGTAAACAGGTGCAAAATTCTAGTTTTCCTTTCCAAGTGGTATCATGTAGATATGTTTTGTGCCAACCCATACAAAGTCCTGCCAATCTAGGAAGTTCAACCAAGACTTGATATCTAAGTTTTTAGTGGGGTGTCATTCAAACAATCATGAAAAAATTACCTGAGAGAAAAATATCAGCTACTCAAGTTCCAGTTTCTCCATGTTACAGTGTTGAATATGCATTTACCATAATTCACATTCATTAGCTTAAGCATCTCTTGTGGCCCTCGGCTGTATAGAAACAGATGTACTTTATAAATCACAGTCATAGCCAAAGCCAGTTCTGAACACAGATCTTTCTTCAAGATATGCTGCTTTGGAGCACCCATGGCTGGATATGTTAACCCCCTTCTAAAAGTAATACCAACCCCTGATCTTGTCAAGGCCTTACTTAGAGTAATATGACCATATTTTCTCTGGCAAAATGTATCCAATGTAGTATTTATATGTCTGATACAGCAATAGTGTCTGGATGAATATGCCTAACATCAAGATGAGTCAATTTAGAGTAGGAATACATTTAAGGAAACTCTCCATCCTCTAAAGCCAGTTCATATGTCTTCTCTTTTCGTACTAGTCTCATGGAGGAATTCCATATTTGCAAAAGTTCCAGGGTTAAACTACATATCACAATATGGCTATAGTACAATGAAGTCCTAATACCATATAAATAGGTAAGAATTACAAAGTACTTTTCTCCCCAGTAGAATCATCCTTTGCCCATAAACTAATTCTTATTATGGATAGTATTTCTCTGGTTGCTCTAATGTTCTGGTTGTATTTAGTTAGCTTCATGAGAAGTGTTATTCTGACAATTTTGATGCTTTACATATTTCTTGTTGAAGGGTGGTCTTTTGGTGCTCTACTCCACCAGGTTTGCTGATGGCAATGTTTTCTGTCACATTTCTTCAGAGGTCAACTGACACTATACATTCTATTTGGAGCCCACGGACCACCGTGTTGCTATGGAAGATGCTCAGGAGGCTCAGTGAGGCAGCCCAGCGTGAGGGTGGTAGAACACAGAAGGGTCATAAACTTGCACTGGCAGTTGAGAAGTCCAATCTATCAACATAGCCTCAGTCAGGAATTCCTCCCTCAGTGTGTGTGGGGTGGGGATTTAGGACTTACAACGTGGTATCATAAACCCTGTTAAACTTGGTTACCGTTCATTCAATTGTGGCCCAGTACTGAAGTATGGAGGGGCTGTCCAGGCAGAGAAACACTGACATGGTGGAAAATCTTTGATCTGAGTTCCTTGGAAGTCATATCCAGGGACCTAAATGATAATGCAAACATCTGGAGGAACACAAAGAAAAATAATATTTTAAGTGAAAATACTCCATTTCAGGAAATTTAGGTTTTAAAAAATGAGTTATAATTTTTTTAAATTTTAATTTGTTCTATTAAAATTTGCTTAATATTTCCTTAATCTCTCTTTCCTGTAAAATCATTTTATGACCCATAAGCATAATAGTGAATTTTCTTTAAAATTTTGATTGTGGGTACTGTTATAGGTGTTTTGTTTTGTTTTTAGAGTTAACATCTTTGCAGCGGTTTTATGTGTATGGTCAAATTGTGGAGGAAGTTCAGGAATGACCCACATACTCTCTACTTCCACACAGCAGCATATTCTTCCTCAATTAACTTTATGCACAGAATGGTACACTGAGCCCAAAGCTCATAGTTTATACTTGGATTCACTCTTACTGCTGTGTATTATATGGATTTGGACAAAAACATAATTGCAGGTATTCAGCACCACCACAACAAGCATATTTTCAATGCCTTAAAATTGTATGCAACCTGCTCTTCTGTCTTCACTCTTCAATTTAGGCCATATGCTTTTCCTTTCTTCCTGTCATGAAACTGGAATCATCAATTGTACATATTACATCACCAGAGTGACTTATTTTCTAAATTAATATCATGCATTTAAATTTCCTCTATTGTAAGGTTTGATAGCTTATTCCTTTTTAGTATGGAAAAAAAAATGTCCCCCTACTTGGGCATAGCACAGGCTCCTCTGTTCCCCTAGTGAATACATTGATTGCTTCCAAGTTTTGACAATTAGGAATAAATATGCAACAAACATAGCTGTGCACACTTTGTGTGGCTATGCTTTTCATAATTTTGAATCAATACTCAGGAGCACAGGTGGTAGATCTGTTGTTAGGAGCTTTTTTAGTGCACTAAGAAACTTGCCAAATTATTTTCCAGGGTGGCTGGGAGTTTAATGAATGCAAGTTCTTGTTGTTTTACATCTTCACCAACATTTTTGTGGGATTAGTTTTCTTCTGAATTTTGAACATTCTAATATGTACATTATTACATAATAATTGTGGTACCTCATGATGCTTCATTTGCATTTATCTGATCATATATTTTTTTTTCCAAAGCATCTGATGAAGTCATAAGACCTCCTTAGTTGTATGTATGTGGTCTTAATGTTGAATTTTAAACATTTTGGATATCCTTTTAATGGTGCATTGGTGGCAAATGTTTTCATTCAGTCTGTGGCTTGTCTTCTCACTCTCTTGACAGTGTCTTTTGCAGAGCATATTTAACCAAATCAACTAAATGTAGTCTATCAATTACATTATGAGTCATTCGTTTGGTTTTATATGTAAAAATCGTCACTATTCCTGGGCCCTCTGGATTTTCTCATATGCGCCATTCTACAGTACATCAGGGATAGACCGTGAATGGATTTTGTGAAACACGCAAAATCGAAATCTGTATTAAGAATCATCCTAGTTATGTGGACAAGCCCTTGTTGCAGCACTGTTTGTTTAAAAGGCTGTCTTCTCTGTTCTGTTGCCTTTGCTCCTTTGTTTGAGGTAACTAACTATATTCCTGTGATGTTTTTAGTTCTCCATTCTGAACCATTATTCATTTGTCTATTGCACTGCCCATAGACACTGTCTTGATTCCTGCAGTATTAGGAAATTTTTGAACTCACATAGTGTCAGTCTTTAGACTTTGTTCGCCTCATTGAATTTCCCCTGGATTATTCTGTGTCTTTTACCTCTTCACGCAAACTACAGATCAGTTGGTCAAAATGATTTTCTGGGATTAGATCTATCAGAAGAATTGATATTACTGGGTCTTTCTATCCATCAGTGTGGACTGTTTTTCCATGTATTGTTTTTGGACTTCTACCTTTAGATTTCAGCTTTCTTCACACATTGTACGTATTTCCTTGTGCATATTTTCTTATATTTATTTCTTTGGTGGGTTGCCAATGTAAATACTCCTGATACACACCTTCTCTTTTCAAACCACGTTATTAATCCTTCAGCATGTATTGCAGTTTTTGTCTACGTATCTTTACTAATGTACCAGATGAAAAATATTCCTCCCAATATTCATTTAGAAGTAGAACAAGGCATGTGTGTGAGTATGGGAGAGAGGTAGTGCATTGTTCCTGTCTGTTAGCAAATTGTAAACCTGTGGATTTTAAATTTACTAAGGCTTTACTTTATCCTGGTAGATGGATCAAGATGCTTAGGTGGTGTAGGATCAGTATTTCATATCAGAGTGGACTAAAATGTAATATTTCTTCTGTCACTCATACCAGGCCACCATTGTCTGGAGTTGAGTGTTTCCCTGCACTGGGCCTAGGTAAACTCAGACAAATCTTCAGCAAGTTGGTCTTTGTATAAAGAGGTTTTTTGTTTGGTTGGTTGGTATTTTTCCTCCATAAAGTAAACCTTGGTGAGTAAGCCAAAGTCATTTGACATTTTTCAAAATGGCATCCTTTTCTCTTGCCCCTGCCAAAGAGTAACAGACTTTCCTCCTTTACTCACCGTGTGAACTCATCTATGGTCTGGTTAGCAAAACTCAGATTTGCCCCATGTGATAACATCTCATCTAAACCTAAAATGAGGGCAGCTTGATAGCTCAGTGGACTAAAGTGCTTGCTTCAGCGGAGCAGAACCCTGGGGTTCAATATCTGGTGTGCTGTGCTGGCCCTGCCCCCAGGGCTCACTGAGATGGTGATTGAGACTGGGTGTGGTGGCACAGGCCTGCAATCCCAGTGTTTGGCAGGCACAAAACAGGCGAATCACTATGGGTCAGATGTATGTAGTGAGATCCTGTAGATCTTGCAGACCCTGTCCTAAATACAGAAAAGAAAAAAGAAAATCTAAAATGAGTTATTAAGCCGGGCGTGGTGGCGCATGCCTGTAATCCCAGAATTTGGGAGGCCGAGGCAGGTGGATCAGTGCGAGTTCGGGACCAGCCTGGGCTACAAAAATGAGCTCAAAGCCAGCCTCAACTGCATAGTGAGACCCTGCCTCAAAAAGACAAAAAAAAAAAAAAAAAAAGAGTCGTTGATTTTTCAGTTTGCATAATTTTTTTTTTTATTATTTCTTAGGACAAAGAGGTGACTTCCAAAATTTGTACATGTGAATCTCAAAACAATAAGTGATTGTTTAATTTACCTGCTCTTAATTCATTCATTATTAAACAATTGATTGAATTAGATGCATTTAGTTAACATATTAATTCCTGTTCTCAGTGCTGTGTACATTGTAATAAATGCACTATTTGTAACTGTATCTTAATGAAACTTCCAGTCAAATAGGGAATGAATATTTCAAGCAAATAGATAAATAACTTTGAATTATAATTTCATTTCATATCCTTTATACACTTGTAAAAATAATCCAAAGACGAAAACTGCAATTACCTGTATGTTTTTCCTCCACTTATATTTTTCCTAAGATAATAGCTATCAGTTGTCACATCTGTGTTGGAAAAATTGAGTGTCTTTGTTATCATTTGGAAAATACATATAAGTGTTTAGGCTATGGAGACTGAAGGAGAATATTTTTCTTATTTTCTTATTTCTTGCCAGTTCTTAAACTTGCATTGTGCGGTGAAACCAATGGCAATGACCATTCTAAGAGGGCCAATGAGGTTCCAGGAGTGTGAAATCATTCTGAATCTATGTAACTGATAGAACAGACAGCAGTAGAGTGCTAACACCTGGGGTCTTGACCTAAACTGTGCTGCTTACAGGGACTGTCCTTTGAGCACATTCCTTCATCTTTGGAATGCCTGTCCTAAGGATGTTCCAGCCTCTGTCCTCGCTAGAGGTGAGAAGACCACAGTGTTAATTAAGACTTAAACCATCCCATCACTCCTCAGGCCTGCCAGTATTTTTTTAAATTCCAGAACTCTCTTCTTCAGAATAATTTAAGTTAAAATTAAATAATAATTATTAACAGTAAAAAGGTGAATAATCATATTATTTTCAGTAAAATAGTTGAAACTGAAAATCATGACATTTCATGAAATTAACTGGATTCAGAAGGTTAAATATTACATGTTTTCTCTTATGTGAGTAAGCTAAACCTACAAACATAATTACATACATACAGGAAAAAAATTTTAAAGATTGGAATTGAGTAGACAGATGTGTGGCAACAGAGAAGGTGATAAGTGGGAGGGGGAAGAAGAGGAAGAAAGCAAGGTAATGGCATTGAAAATGATCAAAGTATGTTAAGTGCAGGTGTTAGCTTCCCAAAATAAATTCCATCATCGCATAATATTACCATGCACTAATAAAGTATAACACATAAGTAGTGTATACAGTATTTCTTGTTGTGTTTAATTTGATGCTTTCACAAGATAACACAATTTAACAATTTGTTTTATGTTTTAGAAGCTTTGTACATACACATACACTCACACACATATATTAGGTCTAATAAGGGAAAATTTTATAAATTTCTTACCAATGACATTTTTACAGGATGAATTTTTGTCACATGCTTAAAGGCAAGTAATTAATAACTTAAACAAAACGGAGCATTTTATATCTGCTCTTAAATATCACTTTGTTGCCAAGAGCAGCATTTGAGGGAGACTAAGATCATTTGGACCACTCCCACAAGGCCTCTGAGCTGGTAGATCCAATTTCAGACATTTCCCAGTGCCTGAGCACACTATGATGCCATAGCCAGTAAATTCCTACTGCACCCTCACTTATTCGAGGTAAGCAAAAAGGCTCAGGAACATAGGCACTTTAGGGGTGCACCCATTTGTAAAGTATTTCATATTCTGTCTTTTACAAGAGCCAGTGGATTTATTTTCTGTCCCTGGGTTATGCTGAGCAGAGCCTCATGACTTTCAGCAGGTTGAGGGATGAGTAGGTGAACCTTGTCCTCAGTAAGGCCCAAGGAAGATACAGAAGCTATCCCACATACTCATGGCTAACCATGATTTATTACTGCTTGTATCAAAGTCTTGTCCTGATGGCTAATCCAAAGGAAAGAGTATTTCAGATGTGTCTTAGTTACTTCTTTCTGCTTGCTGAGAAAAATCATCTGATGCCCAAAATTAGGAAGGAAAGTGTCATTTAGCTCACAGTCTGTGGAGTTTTGAGTCCATAAACAGCTGGCTCCAAGGCAGATTGCCACATGGCAGAGGGCAGCCATTCACTGTGGTGGAAAATGACAAAATAGAGCAAAAAGGGAGGAACAGTAGACAGCAAGGCTCTTTGATTTCTTTCATTTTATGTAGGTGACTCACCTCAGGGTGGATGTAGCAGTCACACTCTTAATCCCAGCACTGGATTATAAATTAGTGACAAACTCTAGAAGTCCACTCCATGCGCTCTGGGGGAACATCGAGGCACAAATCATAGCAAGATGGATGAGGGATCTAGGTATTAAACTTTTATACTCACAACCTGTACACATTGAAGGTCATCCACAGATTAAAGGCCATTATCAGCAAAATCTGCCAGCAAACAACAGGCCCTTCAGTTACTAGACCAGAATACCAAAAAGGCCCAAGTTATGGAGGGGTAATGGGTGCAAATAAAGCAGGTGCTCAATCAGAACTGCTGTGGCAACAGGAAAATAAGGAGTGCGAGCCACAGAGAGGGAAAAGCTATTGAACAAATTGGTCCAAAATACCCCATACGGCAGAAAAGTCTAACCAAGAGGTATAAAAAGGAAACCCATATTAATGTGCTGAGCTGTAAAAGGCTCAATTCAACAGATTACAATAAGGCCAGATGAACTGATAATCCACTACTGTTATGGACTATTGGAATATATATATATATATATATATATATATATATATATATATTTTCTATATATATAACTATACATAACTATTTTATATATATAGTTATATATATATAACTACATATATATATAACTACATATATATATATATATATAACTACTTTCTTTTTGTGCAATGAAAAGAAAGATCTATACTAATGATGTTTAGACAAGAAATAACTTCTGATCTTGCACTCCGAACAACTATGATGAAGAAACTATGCAGTGTATTAATTATTGTAAAACAATTATCCTATACAATTAAACACAGTTAAATCAATGAATGTTTAGAGCCTACAAAAAAGGAGTAGCATAAAGGGAGTAGAAGAAGAATCACATGCAGTCTTTATCTTTAAGATGTTATTAGTCAATTTGGAAAGGCAAGCTACAAATAGCAAAGAATGTTAAATAACAACACAAATAAATCTCAAGTATTAAGCAAACTGCTAAGAGATGTTAAAAGTAAGTATATGATTAAAAGGTTTGATTATAAATAGAATGAATTTTTTGTTTATTGAAAGTATTAGTGATATTAACTAGAAATGACAAGTTGATTATGAAAGTGACATTGGCTTCTGCTGCATGGCAATTCATTATGCATTTCATAAAATGTTAAGAATCAGATAATTTGCAACGACTTTAACAATCCTTTCCGATTTCTGCTTCCTCTTGTATTTACTTGTATTCACACTGAAATGGGTCATGGTGAGAACTTACCTGTTGGTCTACTCCCCAATGCTGACCACAGACAGGGGACATGGGTGCTTTGCAGTTTTGGCTTACTTGAATACGTTTGCCACTAGGCTCATAGAGAAGACTGACTTGGGATTTGCCTCCATGACAGCTCCCTAGTGTGATGGAACTGTATTAATTGTCTATTTGTTAATTTCCATAATGTCCAGTGACTCACATTAACAATAGATATCTTCTGATGCTGAGGTAAGTGGATTTGTATCATGTCATGGCAACAGATCTGTTTTGCATTAGATATGAGGATACTATTTTACATGAGAATGATATTGCTGCAGTTCTATTGGACAGCTTCATAAGTGGGGTTTTAGACTAGGCATATCTCAGTGGTATACCTCTTGCCCAGTGCAAATAAGGTACGAGGTTTGATCCTTAGCTCCATGTAAAAGAAAGCTCATTATAACAAGCAGGGCTTTTGCTCTTCTCTAATTTCATTTTTCTCTCTTTTTTTTCAAATCTCTGAAGACAAATTGAGTTAATAGCCATATAACTACTTGTTAATGTGTCAAGTTCTCAGTTATACAACTAAATTCCAATCAGCACACATGGGCAATGGATATGAAGGAAGAACCTAATTTTCCTCCCATTTTGCTCTTTATAGATAGTCTCAAAATATCCTGTGTTCTGAGCATTGCATTTTAATGAATTTTAATATGTGAAATCCTTTTGGAGAGTTTTTAAAATCATTCTTTTAATTACTGAGATAAACTTGAAGCAAAGGATTTGAAAAGCTTTGCCAAAGAGGAAAAAAACTGTAGTCTAGAAAAAGCCAAAATAAAATGTTTTGACTTTATTTTTCCTCTGTTAAACTCGCAGCAGTATTATGCTAGCAATTACCATCTTCAAAGTCAAAACTTTGAGAATCACTAAATATCAGCTAATCAACAGCATTGTGCAATTCATTGAGACATGCTTAAAGCCTGAGTCTAAGGGAAAATATCTAAAACAACTCTGATCAACTCTCAGTGAAAAGTCCATCTAAAAACCTTCATGGACCTGAGACAGAATGCAATGTCTGTGGTAACCAGGGTTGATTCTGTATGTAAGCCTATTGTTTTTCTTTTTTGGCATTGAATAGTTTTTCATTTTTAATAAATATGACTTACTGCAGTAGTGTAGTTGTCACAGTTGAATATTATATTATTTCCATAATAATATCATTATTTATAGGCTATTATACATATGAAAATTTAAATAAATATATATGGACACATATATAGGGTTTATCCTTTCATATTTTCAAAAATATGGTGCTTGGGCTTAAAAACGTTACAACAAAAGACACACTGCCATTAAGCCCTTTCAAGCTCTTCCCCCTCGTTTCAAACACACTTTTGCCACTGTTCCCCCCACTTCTGGAAGCAGTTCCAGAAGTCCTCCCTTATGAGTATCTTTAGTTGTGCTACTGTGCTAACTGCCTTTATGTTCTGAATCCATTCAAAATGATTATTTTTCATGGCCATTTGGGCTTTGAAGAAGAGCCAGAGGTCACACTTACCCAGTGAACCAGGAGAATAGGATACATTGTAATGCTTTCACAAGCTTACCTTTCCATGGATGGCACCCAGCAGCATTTACTATCTTTTCTTTTTTTAGTTGCCCTCATAAAGATAAAGACATTCACAAAGAGGACTTATCAAACTGCCTGAGAAAATGACAGGAGTGATGGAAAAAGTGTTTGAAGTGAGGGAGAATATTTTAAGAGGGATTAATGACAATATGTCTCTTATGGCACCAGATTTGTAAAACTTTAAACATTCGCCATATAATTTGATCACACTTTACATTTTTACTATTTTTATTACTTTTAATAAGAAATAACAATGTGACAGTTTCAAAACACGTTAGTGGTACATTTCCAATATTTGATAAAATGCATATTGTACAAGTGTAACTTTCTACTAGTTATACAGAGAACAAACAAAGCCAAAAGCCCAAAGACAAGAGGAAATTCTAAAGATTAGAGTAGAAATTAATTCAATCAAGACAAAGAAAACAATACAAAGAATTAATAAATTAAAATATGGTTCTTTGAAAGATCAAATAAAATTGATAAGACCCTAGGTAACCTCCTCAAAAAGAGGAAAGAAAGAACTCAAATTCAAGGAATAACGAATGAAAGGGGTGAAATTACTACAGACTCAGCAGAGAATGGAGGAGCATTAATAGCTACTTTGAGAATCTTTACTCTCACATAATTGAAGACACAGATGAAATGTACAGATTTCTAGAAAGGTACAAATTACCAAAACTGAATCAAGAAGATATAAGAACACTTAATAACCCAATAACAGCCAATAAGATACAAAATGTAATAAAAAAAAAAAAAAGCCTACCAACGAAAAAAATCCCAAGACCTGCTGGATTCACCACTGAATGAATTCTACAAGAAATTTACAAAAGACTTAATTGCAACACTCCTCAAATTCCTCAGTGAAATTGAAAAGGAAGCAATCCTTCCAAAATCATTCCTAGAGGCAAGTATTACACTGATACCAAAACCAGAGAGAGATGCAACTAAAAAAGGGCACCACAGGCCAATTTCTCTCATGAATATAGATGCAAAAATTCTCAATAAAATCCTCACCAATAGAATACAGCAAATCATCAAGAAGATTATATACACCATGATCAGGAAGGATTCATCCCAGGGTTGAAAGGATGGTTCGGTATACACAAATCTATAGATATAATACACTATATCAATAGAGCCAAAGCCAAAAATCACATGATCATTTCAACTGATGCAGAAAATGCTTTTTACAAAGTCCAACACTCAGTCATGTTCAGAGTCCTACAGAAAATTGGAATAGAGGGCCTCTACCTCAATCTGATAAAAGCCATCTATGACAATCCAATAACTAACATAATTCTAAATGGGAAAAAACTGAAGTGTTTTATTCTCAGATCTGGTACAAGGTAAGGATGTCCTCTCTCACTAATCCTATTCAATATAGTTCTGGAATCATTAGCAACAACCATTAGACAAGAGAGAGAAATAAAAGGAATAAGAACAGGTAAAGAAGAAGTTAAATTATCATTTGTAGGTGACATGATAATCTAGTTGGTATAGACTTTTAATAAACTAATTCACTGTGAAAAGGTCAGTTTTTTCATCTTATTGGTTCATATTAATTTATAGAGTCATGGATTTTGCCGTGGCATTGCCATACGGCATGTACCAGACTTCGATCATCCCTTGCCTTGCACGGCCTTCTGTTCCCTTTCCTTCCTCCACTCAATCTTGAATGACTCACTTTCTGATCTCTCAAAACAGGCTTTCATGTCTATCTATGAGATTCTTGCTTGAAATTCAAAAAAAAAAATTAGGAAACTTCAAATTCTCAAAGACTAAATTTAGGGCCTGGCAATACATTAAAAAATTATCATCGAGTTAAAATTCTCAGCCTGTGGGATTTTGTGGTCATTAGAGTCCAGTTTTCATTGACATGTACCCCTTATAGAAATATATTTTCATCCAGACTCACTCCCTTACCAGGAAATTTTTGTCAATCAGTTGAAATACAACACATTTTTCCAAAGATGTATTATTTATTTCGTCCTTGAAGCAAGAAAACAAATGACAATCCAGAGATGTATAACTGTTTTTTTTTTAAATTGAGTTTAAAGAAAAATACTGTGTCATACTGTTATCCTGCTTGTATAATTTTCTGACTTCCAGTTTCCTATAAAGGTGAGTGCCTGATATAATAGATCGAGTCATGCTCCTCCTCTTCCCATTCTACTCTCTACCTCCTTCCCCTGTTACAAGTAATATCAACTCCATCTCACTTTTCGTCCTAAAATATGAATTGAGAAGTCATGCTGAATTTAAAGATTGTTCCCTTTCTCAGCTTAATGATTAGTATGTAGAAACCCAGTCAAACTGTCATTTAGTAGCTGTGTAACCTTAGAAGAGGCAGTTAACCTCCCTGCTTCTCATTTGTGTGATGGTTGGCGATGTCAATGACACAGGAGGTATTTGTCTCAAAGAAGTTGACTCTCTGTGAGAGATTTGAAAATACAAATGGTGATGACTGTAGGGAAGAATCATAAGACAGCTTGAGATGAGGGTGAAGTCTTGGATGAACAGGATGGTAGAGCTTTTGGAGCAGACAGAAGAGCTGAGCTCTGAATATATATCTCTTTGTATCTAACTTCTAATCATGGGGACTACAAGTATGGAGATTTAAGTGTTCAGGGGCTCTACAAGTGAAGTCTTCAAGCAATGCCAAGGCTGATTCTAAGAAAGTGCTGAAAAGTTCAGGACAAACTAGGAGCTAGGAGGTTTCCAAACACCAAGGACTCTGTTGCTTCTGATGTTACACCCTGGTCTTTGCTGGTGGGATAGAATGGGTGAGAATTTGAAAGAGCAAAGGACTCCTCTACAGAAACCTTGCCTAGGAACAATCCAGGGTCTAGAACTCAGCTCTATGACTCACAGCCCTCAAATCTTTAGCAGGAGTGTCTGTGAGTGGGGGTGACATTGCGTACACTATGAAGCCAAAGACGGACACAGACTGAAGTTCTTGGGGTTGTGGACATTGTCAGCAGAGAAACAGGGTTGAGAAAATTTGTGATGGTCGATTCTTACTCATCCTCCTTGTGCTCAGGGAACATCTGGCATCAGCCATCTTCTATGTCCTGTAAACAGTGGACCCCATCACAAAGGAAGCCCAGAACTAGCACTTCCGGAAGCACTGGTGAAAGGAGTAGTTGGATTTTTCGTTTTTATTCTGTTTTGGAAAACAGAAGCTTAAGAAAAAGAGCAGGAATCTTTTTAAAGGGTCCACTCACTGCATGGAGGAATTGATTTGTGGATCTAACCTATTCTGGTAGACGTGCACATTAGGGTTTTGCTGATAATGCAAAGATAAAGAGGCTGTATTACCCTTCTGAGAAATGGGAGGTTGACAGACCCAGAGCTAATGGCACTCTGGAAGTTTCTTCTGAAGATGAAGCTGATTTCTGAGGAAAAAACCAAGGAAAAAATAACAAAAATTTCCTAGACTATTTATTAACTGGGCCAGCAGATTTCTCATTGCCGGCAACTTCTTTCTCTTTCTTAAAAGGGATTCCTATTGTCTAACACCAAAGCCAAACTTATTGTTCTGCTCAATGTAACCAGAGCTTTAGGCTCCTAGCTCTGCCATACATTCTATAAAGTCTCCTGCTACAGGATGGAGTGTCCTTATCTCTAAATATGGAGACTGCACTAGAACATATTTACATTTACGTTCATGTCTAGAAGCCTTGAACATCCATGAAAAGTGATGTCAGTTTCATAACACAGCCAACAGCTGGCTCAGGTAAATAATTCAAGATTCAACCTTGGAAACAAAAATCAGTCGAGAAAGATGAAAACCAAAAGAGGATGAAACACAACAAAAATATGAAGGAAAAACATCTCTACCCTACTCAGCAATTTTGATCTTGGGATGCCTTCTGGCTAAGAAATACTTCTGTATCTAATGGATAATATGTTCAGTGTGAACATAATATTCTAAAGTCATGAGCAGGACTTGTGAGGTAGCTCAACAGACTAAGTGCCTGCGTAGGCAAGCATAAGGACTGGTCTTAGATCCCAGGCACCACATGCCATGTTGCCCCACCCCAGGATGTACAGAATGAGCTACTGAGAAAAGGCTTGGTGGTGCTTGCCTGTGATCCCAGCTTTGGGAAGGGTGAAAGCCAGAGGATCACTACAAGTCCGAGCTGCTTGGTGAGACCCTATACTAAATACACTAAATAAATAAAAGAGCAAATAAAAGGTATATAAATTTTAATCAAGCATATGAAAGTCATTCAGACAATCTGAATTAAATTTAAAACAGACATCATCCTGTGGTAGGAGAGTTAGAGTAAGTTTGAAAATGGTAGAATGTCAAAAAGTCAGTCTTCTGGGGCCCGGCAGGATGGCTCAGTGGTCTAAAGCACCTGCTTAGGAAAGCTTAGGCAGCTGCAGGGACCGCAGTTCAATCCCCGACACCACGTGCTGCACCAGCCCTGCCCTCAGGGCAGGTTGAGCCGGCCATAAAAATAAATAAATCAACAAACAAACAAAAGTTCTGAAACAAGAAAAAATAAATAAATAAAAGTTCTTTAAAAAAAAGTCAGTCTTCAAAAATTATATACAATATCTTCATACCCGACATGCCTCTGTGTGTAGGAGCAAAATTCATAACAACTTAGGTCTGGAACTAGATTAGATACCAGCCAAAAGATGAATGGACAAAGGAAATAAGATATGCCATAAAGAAGAAGGATAGAATATCATTTGTAGGAAATTAGACAGAAATATAGATCAGTATGCTAAGTAAAAATGCATCTGACAATCATATAAGAATTCTAAAATGAAACACAGGAAGATAGAAGAAACAAAGAAGTTCCATTGCCATTCCAACATTGTAGGTGCATGAATTCAGCAAAATAACCCATTATAGTCCAATAATCCATAATAGTAGTGGGTTATCAGTATAACTGGCAATGTCAGAAGTTGTTGCCTTGAGCTTTTCACAGCTCAGCATGTTAAAATGGTTTTACTTCTTATACCTCATGATTATACTTTTCTGTTGGATGATTAAGACCAAATAAAGCAAGACCTATATAACAAAAAAATGTAACTTTTGTATCTGACAAGGTCAATCATATACCCTCAGGATTTATCCTGAAACCATGTACAGTATCTTGTAGAACTTTTGTTAGTGTCAGCCATCTGGATGAATCATAGCCATTGCTTGAACAATTTTCTCTCTGTGAAAGACTGAGAGAATGTTTTCTCTGTAGGTGACTCTCCTTAGGCACACTATACATTGTTGATCACTTTCTTCTGTAATATCCTAATCTCTTTGAACAGAATTTTCGGGACACCACTGAGTTATTGGATGTTATAGTACATGTTCTCTTATGTCATGGGCCCTCACTGACCTCGAAGGGTGAGGACCAAATTGTCTGTTTGTATGGCAGTGGAGCAGTCATCTCTGACAACAAACAACAAAAATGGGACTATAAATGAAGAACCACTTCGTAGTGGAAAAAAAAAAAAAACTTAAGATAGCATGCAGGTACTTTCTCTTAGTTCAATGAGAAGAAAAGTTTGTACTAATAGGGTTTAGACAAGATATCATGTCTGCATCTTGTACTCTGAACTACTACTACAAAAACAACAATATGCAATGTATTAATTATTGTAACTGTCCTACTAACCGTTTTTGAATATGTCTCATTGCTATTTCTTTCTCATTAAAATTAGTAAAATAAAATAAAGAATTATGCCAATAAAAACAAAGACAAAGAGTGAAGATAAAGGAAGGAAGGAAGGAAGGAAAGAAAAGAGAAGAAAGGAAGAAATGAAAGCAAAATTGGAAGATAGACTCTCAGAGATGCAGAAATAGGCTGTGAAAGGGAGGAGGTTAGGAATAAGAAGGTAAAGTTGTTGAAAATGATCAGGGTTCTACATGCCTGCACCAGTTCCCAAAAAGTTACATCATTTTTCTGTATTATAAGCATTCATTAATAAAAACTGATATTATTTCATGTACTTATCCAAGACACTTCTGGGAACTGGCAGAGACTTTGTGTCAATGCTTGTTAGCATCAATTCCATCAGGATTATGTTCAAGTATAATGAAGCACATTGCTCATCTCCCTTCCAAAACCTCCCTATCAAGCAGCATTCCTAGATATTACTGTTATTTCAGTGTAAATTTATAACATGATGAAATGACATAGTGCAAATCAATCATATCCCATTTCATGTGATATGAATAGGTGTCATTAGAAATCATGTCAGTGGAGGTCACATAACTGCTGTGGGATCATCATCCCCTCATGCTCTGAGTAACAGCCAATATCTGTGGCCCTGTCCAGAAGCCCAGGGGGCTTCTAGCAACACTGCTATCATTGCTGTTCTCACACACTGCCCCTGTAGCCAACCTATATAGGCCCAGGGGAATGATAGCATCTTCTCTTGAAATGTCCCCTCTCTTTCCTGAGGCTTTGCCTACACTTGCCAGAGAATGGCATCTCATGTGCCTGGATATCATGTCCCAGCTTGGTGCTCTCATCTTCCTCAGACCTGGGAAGCATCCTTATATTTAGCTATATGCCACAGTGGGTTTAAAGTATTAACTTATTTATTCTTTGATTTCCAGTGAAAAACCAGGAGAATTTAATTGTAAAACCAGGAGAATTTTACCCTAAGAGCTTCCAATCTTAATTTTCTACTGTGAGCTAGCTTTGTATAATATACTACAGCAGTAACAAAGATCATGATCATAGTTGCTTTAGCTTTTATCAATTTATTATTTTTGTTTTCTTGAGGTGCACTCTTGCAGTACAGTACAGGTTGGCCTTAAACTCACTAAGTAGTTCAGACTAGCCTCAAACTTGGAGTCTTTCTGGCTTAGCCTCTCAAGTTCTGGAAAGTAAGCCACTATATGCAGTTTTTTATGTGCCATTTTTATGAACTAGATAAGTTTGGTTTAAGTTCATTGTGACCCATGTCTCTTAACTTATTTCTGTTTATTTATTTATTTTTATGGCCAGCTCAGCCTACCCTGAGGTCAGGGCTGGCGCAGCATGTGGTGCCGGGGATCGAACCGTGGTCCCTGCAGCCTCTTAAGCTTTCCTAAGCAGGCGCTTTAGACCACTGAGCCATCCTGCCGGGCCCTCTTAACTTATTTCTGAAATATAGATAACTTGAAAATACAGCAAGTATTCAAACCACAGCTCCTTGAGCTATCATGCAAACTTGGTGGGTAACCAATTCTATTATAATGATAATTAAAACTGTAGCATCGAATCGTAGTCATCACTTGCTTCACTTGGGCACACAATTACTGGGTACCTGCTGTGTCCCAGGTACAGTCTGAGTACTACGAGAAGTGTATGATAAATAGATCCAGATCTTGTCTTCTAAAAGTTTATATAACAGCGCTGATAACTTCCAGTAGCTTACAGTTGAACGAATCTAATAAGATTCCGAACTAAAAACTTAGGCAACACAGACCAAGGGGTTACTGACTCAGGAGAAACCAGGGCAGACATTCCAAGGGCATTTGGAAATTATGAATAACAAGGAAAGGACAGAAGAGGCCAAGGGGACCAACGCCACAGGAACTACCTAATGCTACTCATTGTAGTTCCCATTTACACTACCTATTATAGCCTTTCTTGGGATGATGACACTAACCAGTTATAAGAACAGTAATATATGAATGCACAGAATTTTATCCCACTTTTGGTTCTGCCCTACTGTTGAGGTAGCTGAGATTGTGGCAGAAAGATAAATACATACATAAAACTTAATGGCACCTCATAACCTTTTAAAACTTCAACATGTCAAAGAAGTTGTTTTACATTTGTGTACATGGGAATTTCTTGGAAATAAAAACTGGATTATTCCTCTTATCGTCACAAGTCAACTTAACAGAGCTTCGCGTAGTACATGAGGCCGTCTTCCTCAGCCATCTCCTCTCAGCTTTAGCCAATTCCTCATACAGACACTGCTTTCCAAATTTATAGGTGCCTATGCCCTTGGCTTTCCTACAATGACTTTGCATGATACTGCTCTTTTCCATAGGACCTGTCTTATAGGAATATCTGTTTCTTTCCCTGCACATGTCTCTTTGTCAAAGGTCACAACTCAGTCCTTTAGAAAGCTCATGGTGACATTTCCTTGGGAAGTAAGTGGGTTAAGAGACAGCTTCCTAGATTACTCAGACAGCATATGATATCCTTAGCAATGATTAGTTTACCATTTTGTACAGCTTATTAAGCCATGTAATCCTTGGAGATCAGACTTGTGTGTTATTTTTATTTATATTAATTTGTCTATGAGTGATCATCTAAAATAGTAACTCCACTGCACTTTTGCCCTGTTCCTTCTTTTCTGATGACAGACAACAATAATCCATCATCACATTATATCTTGCTGAGTCCTTCCACCTAGTTCTTCTCTTTCTAACTGCCCAGGTAATTGCTGTCAATTATTAGAAAATTGGACAGAAATCCTTCTGGCATGTGCAATTAGTACGTTCTAAGTCCTCAATGAATAAAGGAAATAGAGCCAAAATCTCCTCTGTTTTCCTAAAACCACACCTGGAACTGGTGTAACAAGTACCTACTATGGTCAAGCCCTCTTGTAAAGTCTCAACTACTTATACGAGGTTAGGCCAATGTCTAAGGCTGTGCTAACAACCTCATATTATATACCCTAGTTATTCAACTCCTGGGTCTAGGCATCTTCCATTGCCAACAGGAAATTTGCTTTGCTTGCTATTTACTACAGTACCTTTTAGCCTAGCGAGACTTCTATACCTGCTACCTCGTGTATGCTGACTGGCTAGTCCTATCCATGAGCCAGGGATGTGTAATTCAGCTCAGTGTCAGTTAGGTGAGTAGAATGGCAGAGAAGGCTACAAAGAAAGATAGAAGCAAGTCTGCTAAATGTGAATTCCAGAGCCTTTGTAACTGTGTAGAACTGGTATTTTCCCTCTCATTATCCCACTACGTTTTCTATGTTGTCTTTTATAATTGCACTGCGAACATCTGAAATGGTAGCTGCTTTTCTTATTGTCAGACACACAAACTAACTTGTTATTTCTGTGTTCTTCTTGAATGCTAGACTACTGTTGATCACTGATTTTTTTCTGCCTCAGTAACAGGAGCTATACGGCACTGCCTTTCAAAACAAGAAGAAATAGGGTGACAGGGAAAAGAAACCAGACACATCTGAAGAATTGCATGGGCTTTTTAAATGTATTTGTTTCCAAAGTTTTTGTTATAATCCAATAACAGTATCTGAACAACCTGAATAGTGCTTGTGTCAGTAAAAGAATTTAACTGAGGTTTTTTATTTTTATCTGTATTTTTAAAGAAAACAAAATAGTGATAGAAAAAAAAGCATTGGAAACTATACAAAACTTCAGTAAACAAAGTAATAGGAATTCAGCAATGGTTGCTGTATTACATGATGCTATGTTCAAATTAGTTTTTGACATTATCAAAATATAAATGTGTATGATTTGATTAAAAACAAAGCAAAACAAAACAGAAATAGCCATCTTACTTTGTTGTGGGTCTGCCTTTATTTTTTTTTAATTTGTTTTATTTTATTTATTTATTTTTTTCTTGTTTCAGAACCTTGGTTTGTTCATTCACTCATTTTTTATGGCCGGCTCAGCCTGCCCTGAGGGCAGGGCTGGCGCAGCATGTGGTGCCGGGGATTGAACTGCAGTCCCTGCAGCCACCCAAGCTTTCCTAAGCAGGCGCTTTAGATCACTGAGCCATCCTGCCGGGCCTGGGTCTGCCTTTAGAGTTCATTACTAGCAGTGGAGAAGTACCACTAAGAATCAGACACTGGGTCTTCCTCTACCTGATGTTTTCTCTTTTACGCGCAGTGCGTGATCTTCTCCATGTGGCCCGGGCTTTGAACAGAGTTCATATTCTTGATCATCCTCCAAATTTCAGGTTATTTTAATATACACCGCTCACCTGGCTTAAACATCTGCCAAACCACAGTCTAGGGAAATAAGTATGCTGTATGGAACGGGAACCTACAGCACAGATAGGGAAAACGCTGTTCTTTCCCACATGGTTCCATTTGGCATCACAACTTGTTATCCCTCAGGCACTGGCTTTCTTTTAATGTCAACTCTTAATCAGTGTTTAATAGTCACTTAGCATAACTAAGATTTGCAGCAGAAAACTCATTGTCTTCTCTTAAATTAGTTCAGGGGATTGAATATCTGAATTCTTCTCAGGAATTATATCCTAGGTCTTTGGGTCTAAGATGCTCAAATGTGAAAGAACCATGTCGTCCTATATCCTAAATAATGTTGAGTTCCCTTAGGGAGTGAAGAAATCTGTGCCTCTGAGCCAGTATGTGAATAACTATGAGCATGTACCATAAGTTAGCTCACTTCTGACCAGAGCATACCACTGGGGAAATGCAGCCTCCTGGTTAGTCTCAGTATCCTTTCCTTTGTCTACTCCCAGAGCCTTAGACATCAGTGCTTGAAGATGAAGGAGAAGTGACAAGAGTGTGTCAGATAAGCAGTGTGGCAATGCTATCTCCCGAGAAAGACAGGTTCCTGGGGCTCTTTCTGACTAAAAATCTATTTCCTGCTTTGTCTTCACACCTTGGAAGGAACCATCAAGAAATGCAAGAGTTTTGTTCTCCCAAGCTATTCTTCTGGTTATATTCCAGTTCATGATAAAAGATGTCATCCTACATGGTTCTGGAAGCTTTTCCCATGCAGACTTTTGAGCTAGTGTCTCAGGCTGAATGGGAGGCTGAGGCTGGATTGGAATTGTGAGGGAAAGTGGCTGTTAACATATGTTACTGTGTTTGTCATTATGATGGTTTCATAGTTCTATATTTCTTTAGATGCCAGGAAAAATATTGTAACCCTAGTTTATAGATAGGGAAAATATGGTTGAGAATGTAAGAGATAGGCCTGTAAGATGCCTTAAGTGACTGCAATTTTCACCCCTCGCTGCACACTTCCCTGAGACTTTGTCTTTATTTATTTTTTTATAGGTGAATTTTTTCAAAACATGTTAGTAGTACATTCCCAATAATTGATACAAGGCATATTGTTGTCTTCCTAGTAGTTATTCAGAGTACAGGATGTAGACAGGATAATTTTTCTAATCATTGTTGGCACAAAAATTTCTTCTCATTGAACTAAGAGAAAGCTGTATACATGAGGCAATGGTCTGGAATCACAGTGGGTGATTAACAGAACTGGCAATGTTGGAAGACGTTGTTTAAGCTTTTTACTGCTCAGCATACTAATCTAGCATTATGTTTTATGACTCATGGTTAAACTTTTCTGCTGGGTGGTTAAGGACACATTAAAGCAAGACCTGTATAACAAAACATGTAACTTTTATATCTCCCAAGGTCAGTCAAATCCTCTCAGGACTTACCTTGAAGCCGTGTACAGTGCTTTGTAGTACTGTTGTCAGTGTCAGCCATCTGCATGAGTCACGGCAATTGCTTGACAAGTTTACTCTCTAAGCAAGCCTGAGAGAATATTTTCTCCCTAGGTGACTCTCCTTAGGCACACTAAACATTGTCAATCACTTTCCTCTGTGGCCCCATAATCTCCTTGAACAGAAAATTTGGTACACTACTAAGTTATAGAATGCTACAGTACAGGTTCTGTTCTGTCCTGAGTCCTCAATGACTTTGAAGGGCTAGGGCCAAAATATTGGCTATCCATGTAGCCCTTTTTTCCTCTAATTTTTGGTCTGTAAACCTATGCTCTTAACCCTCCAGAAGAGAAGCTTAGTAATACTATTACTCTATAACATAGGTACTTCAGCTTAATGTCATTGTCTTTCTGAATATCAAATGTCTTAGACTTAACTTAGAATCAGTATTTTCCATCAATCATTGATATTCTAATAAATCCTTGTAGAATGTGATTAAAGCAGTTACACATTTTTAAAAGGAAATTTAGAAATCTAAACATATACCAAGTTGCAACCGGTCAATCCTATTCCATTTTCCTTGTCTCTTACTCTCTATTAATACACTTTATGTTTTTCTGTAGAACAATCATTTACTTGCGAGAGAGAGTATAGCAGTAACTGAAATTGCATTAGAAGCAACATGTATCTAAAAGATCAGAATTACAGGCATTTGAAGCATAGTTTTGGTGTTATGCATTGCTATCCTCAGGGTGAAAAATCTGTTGGAGGTTCTTAGGACCATTGTCTAATTCATGTTGTGAATTTAAGTCCATAGTTTCCTTCTGTTATGTTTCCTACCTTTTCTGCTTCCAGTCTTTTCATGGTTTAACCTTGAAGTTCTTGATGTCCATTCAGCTGTGTTATGCCTTTCCATTTTTATTTCTTCTTTTCTGTTCTGATACTAGGGAGACTATATAATATTTATAAATGTAGGTCTGGTTTACTTCACTTATGAGTATATCTTCAAGATGCATCTACTTATATATGAAGTCTTCCAGTTTATCACTCTTTATAGATGAGTAATATCCCGTTGCATAAAAATACCACATATTTTTCAACTACCCTTAAGATGATGGGCATTTTGGTTGTTTCCAAGATTTGGCTATCACAAATTGTGGTGCTATAAACATACATGCACAGATGTCACTATGATATGATGTTTTTATTTCTTCGGGGAAAATTCCCAGGAGGGGCATAGCTGGGTTGAATGGAATTTCCCATTCTAGTTTTTTTTTTTTTTTTTCCTAGCTAATTTATTTATTTGTTTTTTGTTTCAATTTTTTTTATTGTTTAAATTTAACAATGGTTATATTACATATTTTAATCATCAGATCAGTTTAGATTAATACATATAGGTATATAAGATTGATCAAACAATTAAACATTAACCTTTCTAAATCCACATTACTTATTTTTTTTCTTTTCCCCTTTCTCTTCTTTGAAAGTTGACATATTGCATATTGTCCTCACAATCATTCTACAGAGTACAGTGTGTGGGCATGACCCACCTCCCTATTGATGTTGCTTAGAAAAAAAAATGTAAAGAATATATTTCTCTTTGGACTAAGAGGAAGGAGATACATACACAGTCAAAGGTTTTGCAATTGCAGTGGGCCACCAGTGAAAGTGTTGGAGGCTATTGAATCTAAGCCTCCTAAAGCTCATCTCACCAATCTAGCTCTGCATTCCATGCATTGTAATTAAGGATTTTTGTTTTTCTTCCTGGGTGGTCAAGGGCAAGTCGAAGCAAGACCTGTATAACTAAACATTCTTTTTTTTTTTTTTTTTCTTTTTTTTGTATCTTCCAGGGTCAAATCCTCTCAGGATTAAGTTTGAGACCATAGACAGTACTTTGTAGAACTGTTGTTAGTGTCAGCCTTCGGGACGAGTCACGGCCATTGCTTGGCCATTTTGCTTTCTGTGAAAGCCTGAGAGAATGTTTTTCTCTGGGTGACTCTCCTTAGACGAACTGCAGTTCATTCGTCCCTTTCCTCTGAGGTCCCATAATCTCCTTGACCAGGAAATTTGGGACACCTCTGAGTTATAGGATATTACAGCACAGGTTCTCTTATATCCCGGGTCTTTATTGACCTTGAACGGCTGGGGCCAAAATATTGGCTATCCTTATAGCCCTTCTTTTTCACAAATTTTCGGTCTGTTAACTTACATTCTTAACCCTCCATCAGAAAAGCTTTGTGATACTATTACTCTATAACATAGGTACTGGGCTTATCATCATTGGCTTTCTGAATATCAAATATCTTTGACTTAACTTGTAAATGATATTTTATGACCATCATTGATATTCTAATAACTTTCCATACAATGTGATATAAGCAGTTACACAATTTTGACACAGATATTTGGAAATTCAAGGAAATACAAAATTGTAGCCTGTCAAGAATATGGTTTTGGCCCAGTCTCTTATTTTCAAGTACTACTCTTGAGAGAATGACAGTAACTGCGTTTACACCAGGAGCAGTACATATCAAAAAGATAAGAGTGACATGTATTCCAAACATAGTTTTAGCATTACATTGTGCTATAGTCAATATGCTGAACCTTTTGAAGGTTCTTGAGACCAATATCTGATTCATCCTGTGTACATAAGTGTATGGTTTTGCTATTGATGTTTTATGCTTTGTCTGTTTCCAGTCACTTCGTTGTTTAATCCATAACACATTCAGCTGTGTTATGCCCTTAAATTCTTGTTTTCTTCTTTAAAGTTCTTATATTAGGGAGACTATATGATATTTACACATATAGGTCTGGGTTTATTTCACTAATGAGTATATGTTCAATATACATCCATTTATATATGAAGTCTTCAAACTTATCATTCTTTATGGATGAGTAGTATTCCATTGTATAAAAATACCCCATTTTTTTAACCATTCTTCAAATGATGGACATTTTGGTTGTTTCCAAGACTTGGCTATTACAAATTGGGCTGCTATAAACATAGGTGCACAGATATCGCTATGGTATGAAGTTTTCAGTTCTTCTGGGAAAATTCCCAGTACGGGGATAGCT